>OVAX01001130.1:0-53272 GCA_900406405.1 Lepidium africanum
CCAAAAGGTTTGTCTTTGTTTCATTGTCTTTGAATAATTTTCTGTGATTTATGTGTCTGTGGTTGTTAAATTGTATGTAATTGTTAAATTGTTTTGTAGATTGGTAACTACTTTGCTGTCAATTCTGTCTTTGTTTGCAGGGTTTGTTGAGGGCTGTGGAACTTGTGCTACCTAAGATAGAGCACATAATGTGTGTGCGCCATATCTACGCTAACCTAAAAAGCAGACACAAGAACAAACCTTTCTCTGTTCTGATCAGAGGATGAGCCAGTAGAAGCTCCTGCTGTCAGATTGCTCATCACGAAACCAACCTAAGAACTCGCTACCTTCAGATTTTGAAATCTGTAACCGAGAAAATCAGAGAAGACGACAATGATTTAGGCCAAATCATATTCGGGTCCTCCTCTATCTGGGTCGGGTATAAATCAGGTTTATAATACCGATTTTTGGTCTGTAGTTGGTTTCGGAATGGTTCAAAAGAAAAATCACGCAAAATCAATTAGGGGGATATATGTTTTCAACTTCTGAACAGTGGGGAAATAATAATTGAACTTTGTGATTTCCGGATTTAAACAGAGGCTCAACGTTTGTGGGGAAATAGTTTGATACGAAAGTTATTGGGGGGAAATAGGCTGAAAATCCTATAAATTATAGGGTATTGGAGTCCATGACCACCAATAACTCAATTTTAAGAATATGATAAAGCGGGAAATTTCATTTGAGACTGTAGCAAATTTCAGATCATTTTGTCCTTATATGTGGCACGTATTTGTGTCAGTGTACTATTTTTTGTATTTAGAATAATTGCTAACAATATTATTATTACGTTTTATTTTATGTTGTACATATATATCTATAGTTATCGGTATAAATATATCTGAACCCCCTATTTTTCATCTGAATTCTCTTCGTTATTTTTATATATCCAATTTGTTATGTGTTTAAACAAAATATTATCAATTTATACAACTTGTTATCGTGTATGATTAACATTATAGTGTTTACTACATTATTATCATGTTAACTACAGCGGTATCGTGTTAAATATATAATTTTCTTGTTAAAACAGTCAAGAGCTTTTTGGTAAAATGTGATATTAGTTTCCTAATTAAAAGTTATCATTGTCATATCCTTAATTTTTCAATCTTCTATGGTTATTGAATCAAATCACCTTAAATTATAATAGTTAGTAGATTTCAGGATATACCCTAAATTTAAAACAAAACAAGAGACAAAAAATGCCAAGAACAAATTAACTAAGGGCAGTCCTCTCTCTCTTCTCTCTTCTCTCTCTCCTCTCTCTTCTCTCTCTTCTCTCTTCTCTCTTGCACAAAACACCACCACCATCTCCAATCTCCCTTTTCCGGCAGTCGGTGGTTCTCACCACCACCGGAAAAGGGAGGCCACCGCTTATAGCTCTCCATCATATGTCTTCTCACTGTTACCTTTGCCTTAACATGCCCTATATCTGAGTTTTCGTCTTCTCCGCCTTGTGACCACCACCATCCAGTTAACAGTGGTTGAAGGTGGTGTAGTGGATCTCTCGATCCTTCTTTCTCCTTGACGGCGGTGTAGGATCTGATATGAGGTTTGCGTCTCTGTTTTTCTCCACCTTATTCTCTCTCATCTAAATTTCATAGTTCTCTCTTCTCTGGATGAGGGTCTTCTCCCAAGAGTTTCCCTGTAGCTGTTTGGTTTCTCTCCCCTCCGGATGAAGGTTTTTCTCCCAAGATTTTGTTGAAGCTACTTGGTTTCTCTCCTCCATCAATCACTATGCTAGTTTAAGTATGTTTTATATTTACTTTTCAATAAGGTATGGTTTGTCATCATCCAGATCTTGTCAAGTCTTTTCTTCGTTCTGCCAATTTTAGATCTGATTCATGGGCCAGTTCGTCAAATTCCATCAAGGTTGTTGGTTTCTATTTGTTGTTGTGATTGCTACTAACTTTAGGAGAAGTAAATCTCTGCTATGTTGGAGTAGCCTGAGTTGGTATTCACAGATGGTTTTCATTGCTGGAGTATATTTAGATGCAACCCTTTCTATGAATTTTGTTGTGAAAATCGACTGGTTTTACTGAAGTTGTTGCTTCTCCATATCCATCAAAGTAAACGGGAAAGAAGCACATGGGTTAATCTCTCCAACTCTACATAACTCACAAGATAGAACAAGGAATCAGATATAGTAATAGATTTAATGTCTTATTGCTATTGTAATCTTGGCTTTAGTTGGTTAAGTCTAAATTTCTGTAAACTATGTTTCTTAGATACTTGTAATCTTTGAAAATTGTTAATAAAACTTTTCTTTAAGAGAAAAATAAAATAAAATAAAATAAGGGCAATGAAAAGTCAAAACCAGTTTGACACAATCCGGAATAGCAATTAGATAGCTGATTGCAAACCTTTCCATGATAATGAATGATGTATACATTTAAAGACACAAACAGACACGTGAATCACCAAAATGGATGCTGATGGATTTAGAAATTCTTACAAAATAATGTGTTATTCAATCAATGATTTTAAAATATGTATTCAAATCATGTGTGATTTAAGCATTGGTTTTGATATTCATATATAAATTATGTGTTATTCAAACATTGTTTAATTTTAAAATCTAGTCTATTGATTTTTAAATTGACTTTATTTGATTTAAAATCTAAAAAATTATATAAATTTAGAAATCTTTATAGATTTCAAAATTCATTAAAATTCACCTTTCAATAAACCCCCTAAGATTTTGCGCGGAAAGAACCAAGCTCAAAGGAACTAAAATACTCGTAAGAGTTTAACCGGAACTAAAATTTTGAAAAGGATCCGAACGAACATAAATCAAAGTATAGAGACATTATAAAATTTGAGGTTAAAAAGATGAAAAAATGTCAAACTTATGTCAACTTCAAGCAACTCTCTAGTCTTCATAGTTCAAGCCAATAAAGAGAAGCAATAAGCTAACAAAACATTTTCTGATTCAACACATTGAAAGAGTTGGCTTTAATGCCTCACTGCTCTGGCTCTTGAACCCTCTCCAACTCTCAGCCCAAGCCTTAGCCTCAGCGACGGCTCTCTTTCTCTCAAGATGTGCATTAGCTTCTTCACCTTCTTCCTCCTCTTCCTTAATCGTCATCATCCTCGTTATCTGCCTCGGTGAGCTCACTGTCCTTGTCATTGTCTCCAACTCTATACCTCCTTCAACTCCATCGAATTTCTTCTTCTTCTGAATCCTCACTATGCTCTCAACTATGTAATCTAGAGCGTTCACTAATTCAGTGATCGTTGGTCTACTGTTTGCGTCGTCACTCACACACCAAAACGCCACAGCAAGAGCTCTCATCATACTTTTTTCCACGTCAGGACCTATTTCTAACCTTGGATCCACAATCTCATGTATCTGTTTTTCTTTGAACAACGTGCGTGCCTATACATAAGAAGAGACTCATCATTAAGGGTCATAACTCATAACACAAAAGTCTCCTTCTTATTTATCAAACACAAACTCAAAACCAAATGCCAAAATGTCATATTTTAATAGCACACTACAAGAAAACACGCGATTTGCGACTTCACTATCAGTTCATAAGATGAGATTGAGAGCCTTACCCAATGCACAAGAAAGCGACTTGGACCGACGTTTAAAGATGAGTCCATAAGAGCTTGGTGTCCAGTGATAAGCTCCAACAAGACAACTCCAAAGCTATAGATATCAGATTTGAAAGTCAACTTCCCACTGAGGCCATATTCTGGATCACAATACCCATGAGTTCCCATAACTGTAGTAGACACATGAGTCATATCACCTGTTGGACCTAACTTAGCAAGACCAAAATCAGAGAGCTTTGGTTTATATTCATTATCTAACAATATGTTTGAACTTTTCAAATCTCTGTAGATCACAGGATTTGCTGTTCCAGTATGAAGATACTGTAACCCTTTAGCTGCTCCTACTGCAATGTCCATCCTTGTCATCCAATCTAAAGGCTTTTTATCATCACTGAGATCTGACCAAAACATAAAACAAAATTTTAAGATATGATCTTTAATGATATCTTCTAGATGTTGGTTTTTAGTTTTACCATGCAGATGATCTTCTAAAGATCCAAGAGGCATGTATTCATAGACAATGAGTCTTTGATCTCCTTCAGCACAATAACCAATCAGTTTCACGAGGTTTTCATGGCGCAAGACTGAGAGCATTAGGACTTCTACAAGAAACTCTTTGTCTCCTTGAAAACCAGAGTTATCAAGCATTTTCACAGCCACATCCTTGAATCGAGACCAGCAACAAAAGCAAACAAAACAAAAAAACAAACGGTTAAGAGATTTTCACATTACTAGTTTTACAACAAACAAGAACAATTATTCCAGAGAATTAATGATTTTTTTTATAACCCGGGTGGTTTGAGCTTAGGTAGCGTATAACCGCTATCTTAAGTTTGACCATATCCCGGACTAGGGAAGCTACGTAAAATCCATGAAATACCACACACAAATATGGTGCAAAAAGTTCAAACCTAAGTAGCGTACTATAGTTGTAATAAATTATTTTCGTTGAACAATTACACCACAATCGTGTTGGCATAAATTGATGATTTTATTAGTCCAAAAGATATGACGCTTTAATTAATTACCTGTCCACTTCCTATCATTCCTTTATAGACAATTCCGAATCCACCTCGCCCAATCATAGATTCCAAACTGAAGTTGTTTGTCCCGAGGGCTAGTTCTCGGTATCTGAAAACCTGACATCTGTTGTTAGAACGTTGCACTGTTTGTGATGACTCTGGTAGATCTCTTGCTGGTTCGGCTACAAAAGAACAAACCAAACACAATGAGAAACTGTATCACATGTAACTGCACCAAGTGGATCAAAATAGAGACATTAAATAACTTAATAAACAAATCTTAGGATTATCCAAACAAACCACAACACCAAAACTGTGTATCATAAACTTATTAAGCTTATTAAATGAGAAATTTTACTAATCACTAGCATTAAAGATTAATGATCAGAGGAAGTGAGAGTAACCAGAAGACGAAGGCTTGAGCTTTTGATTCTGCATCTTTTTCCAACTATCCATTCTCCACCCAAAACATAAGCAATGAACCATATTTGTCTGCATCAAAATTGAAATATAATTAATTAAAACCACAGTATTTTTGCTTGCTATTATACGAGAAAATCTTAGTCTTTGGTGTAACTCAGAAAACAAATATACACATTACAAACTTACTCTAACGAACTCAGAGACAGCGACGAAGAAGGGTAATCAAAACAAAACAATGATGAAATTTTGTTGACTAGAGGATTCTGACAAAACCCTAAAAACACGAGAAACAATATGTCGATATAAATCAATTGTCAGATGAGAATTTTGTGAGGTGTAAAACCAATTAAACGGGAAGGAGATTACGATAAGATTAAGGGTTTTATTAGTGGTTAATTTGAGAAGATTCAGATAAGATTAATGAGATTACATAAGGGGAAATCTAAAGTATGAAGGGTTTTTGATGAGGAATGAAAGACACGTAATCCATAGAGCAAAGCATGAGATATGCAAATATATGTTACGTCACCACCAATTGCTTCTTTCATAATATGGAAATTTTTTTATTTTTGGGGTAAATATCTTTACCATACTATAGTAAATAGCCTTTATGTCCATACAATTATTTCTGGTAGAACGTTGAATAAGTTCGTTGAAAAAAATTGTGCAATATGGTAAAATTTAATATATTCATGCAACATGAGTTATAAAATTCTTCGCTAAAAAATATTGCAATATGGTGGTGTATTCATGCAACATGAGTTATAAAATTTATCAAAAAAATTTCTCTGAAAAAAATATAATAGCGCAATATGGTAAAATTTAATATATCCATACAATGTGAGTCATAAAATTTATCAAAGATCTTTCATTGGAAAAAGTAGCGTAATATGGTACAATTTAATATATTTACACAATGTGAGTCAAAAAATTTATCAAAGATCATTAGTTAAAAACAGCGCAATATGATAAGATTTAGCATATTCATAAAACGTGAGTTTTTTTTTCCGTCAAAAACAACTTTATTAATCAACAACATAGCATATCATTACATAATTATGTGCATTATCGATTAGTATACGTCTTGCTAAAGTATTTGCACGTTTGTTGAACATTCTTGAGGCAAACACAAACTCACACCAAGACAACAAATGACTCCACTCAACCATAGTCTCAGCGTAAGACCGAAGGCGTGAATTGCGTATGGACTTCGTAAGAACATTTGTAATGGTCAAATTATAAAAGTTGTCAAAAATCTTTCGCTGAAAAGATAATGCTGTATAGTGCTATATGTGATTAATTTGAGTTTCATAAATTTTTAGAAATATATCGAGGCAATCATATGCCTGAAATTTTCTCAAACTCGGATCAATCTTGTGATTTTAGGAACAAAATTGTTTCGATTTCGGAAAATTTATGAAACTTGGATTAGAATTCTTCACTTTTGTAATTGGGAATTTTTTCGAGATGAGAGATATGAAGATATAATGCCGCCATTCCTAACTAAATTGTAGTTTCAAAAAATTAAGTATCAAGAAAAGTTTGATTAGACAGAGATAATGTTCTCACAACAGCTTTATTCTTCTCTTAGCAACTAAGAAGTCATCTTTAAACCACTTTGTTTCCAACAATAATAACACCAAACTTCCAACTTATGAGATGAATATACTACATTTCAGTACATTTCAGTTTAATTAGTACAGTTTACTAGACATGGTAAAAACACCGGCGAGGCGAATTGGGGTTACTAGACATAGTAAAAACACCCGTGATGCCAATTGGGGTTTACTAGAGATCTCGGTTTGGGTCCGGTTATTTAGAAGGTCCAAATATAACCAGTTCAACACGTACAATACGTTTGGTAAAATATAATTCAAATGAAGAAAAGGTTACTACAAAACAAGAGACCGTAAAATATTTTTCAAGGAGTCGCTAAACGATTGTTAGAGTGTTTAAGTACTCTTTCTTGGCGCTACAATAGGCGTGGAAGCGGTCTTCGTTAACTGTACCAAACCCGGAAAGCTCAATGCCAAAAGCCGCAAGCCTACGAGTATCCCGTGGAATAGGGGATTGCCATATACCGTCCCACCAACCAGGAGGAGCAAGCGGCGTGAATGCACATTGGTTTGGCTGTTTCGAACAGCTCAGTGGTCCAGCGTATCGGTTCCATACATGTCCCCAGCCGACCTGGTTCTTCAAACCATCTGATAACAAAGTGCTCTGGAAACTACTTAGGAACGCAAAGCTTGAATTGCTCGAACCATCCTCTGTGAATTGACATCGAGTTAAAACCAGTCTAAGGTGTATTGTGAATAACAAACTGAGATGATGAAGATAAGAGAAATGGGTCTTAACTGAGAGTGTTTGCAGCGGCTAATGCAGCAACCAATTGAGCGTAAGTAGTCCCGACTCGCCTGTTAGCACCAGAGATTACCGTGTGTTTCGCACGGCAGGCGAGGAAGAAATCTACAAATGCAACCCATCTTGGTGCAGGACCCCAATCCTTTATTCTGAAATCTAACATTGGTAATCCGCGGCGATGAGCAATACCACCTTGGAAAAGCTTATAGTTAAATTGTAAAACCTACAAATCATTTGCAACTGATTTAGTTCGCAGCTAATGAAAGAGAAGAATCTGTTGGGAAGAATATAGATCAGTCATACCTCAGCAATTCCACTGATATTTTGTGCGATAGCTTTCACAACAGATGGCGTGTCACTCACTATAACCACTTTTGGTTTCGATATGCCAAGTCTGTTAATTGCTTTTCCTAGACAGTTTATCACTGCACGGAGAGGTCTAACAGATCTGGAAGAAATTGAGGAATGGAGAATTTAGTCAGCCAGCTCAAGATTATTAAAAAAAAAAAAAAAAACCTAGATGCGCATTTTGACATACTTGCTCATCAGCATTCGCATGTGCACTGAAATATCAGGATCTCCAGTCTCGTGTAGAACCCAGTCCACTGCTTCTTTTACATCTTTCGTGGGAGATACAAGACTCATCATCAACTCTCCAAAGACATTTGCCCGTGGTGCCGAGTTTCCTTGCTCCCCAAATAGCTCAGATGCAGCAGCTCTCATCTCTGGATGCACATTCTTGAGGAAAAACTGAGCGGCCACAGCGTCTGTAGTGCCTTGAAACCTGAAATCCAAATGCTCGGCTCAGTAATGATTTTAACTTCACCAAAAGGATTCAAAGGTGTATCTTTGTTTTCTTCTAACTGACCATATAATAGGTTCTTTCCATTTTTTCCAATTGCTGCATAAGACATTACTCTTGGTTGGCTTCTCAAAATCATCCAATCTCATTACAAGCCGCCTTCCATATTTCTTCACACAGCCTTTTTGTCGCCATAGATGCTTCACTTCATTCAAGGTAAATGTAGCATTGGAGTACGCAATGTAATCACCAAACGGATATTTCCCTCTGCAGATCGCAAATGCACAGAGAAAGTATAAACAAGACAGATAACACAAACTAAAAACAAGGAAAAGCTACAACATTTCCCAAAAATTAGGGTAAAAGGATTGAGAAAGAACCAGTATATGCCTGGTCTGGCCAATGATCAAGGATCTGTTCAATATTATGCTCAATGCTGCTGAGGTCAAGATCTTGTACATTTCATTTCCAAATCCAGCTTCTGCTGTTTTCCCCAGAACATAACCATGTCTACAAAATTGCTCTGGAGGCAGCTCACGAATCATTGAAGCTCCTACAAACCACAAGAATCATTTTCATCATCATGTAGACATTCAATATCCTATGATAACTTGTTAAATCAGAGTATGCAGATTCAAAATATTGCCATCACAAAAATTAAATTAGCCTAAAACTTCAAGTGAACATAAGAACCGAAAGAAAACACAAATTTCTCACCATTTAAATGAAAATGGCGTCGGATAACATCTCGAACTCTGAGGCTCTGATCCACGAAACCACTTTCGAACTCACTTCCCATCTCTTCTACCGTTGCGCAGAGCCTAGCTCCATCGACCTCAGAGTCTCCGATCGATGAAGAATTGCTCCATCTCGCAGTCTCCTCAGATTCCGAAACGGCCTCGTCGTCATCTTCATCTATGAACGACGAATTAGGATCCAACGAATGGAGCGTGAGTAACAACAAGCCGAAACCGGTAAAGAAAATCACAGAGGCTATGAGAATCTTCTTCCCGAACAATCGCCTCCGTTTTGTTCCACCGCGTTTCATCTCTCCCTCATCGTTTCTTCTCCGTTGTGGAACTCAGAACAGTGTTCAGCTCCATCATCAGAGCTCTGGGTGCGCTCGGAACGGTGCCGTTTGGAACTCTTTCGTGTCGGTGGCCGTTGAACTTTAACGACATCGTTTCAAAATTGTAGTGGGCCTATCAATAAACCCAATAAGGAGACATTGGCCCATAAAGGGATACTCAACTTCCTCGTTTAAATATTGTAGTGGGCCAATAAACAGGTCCAATAATGAGATTTTTAGCCCATAAAGGAATAAGAATCGTCCGGTAGTTCATCCACATCTAACCACGACGAAGCTTATTTCCGAAATTTCCCAAACTGCTTCAACTTCTCGGCGGTTTTTGTAGACATCATCGTACATCGCCGCCGTTTTACTCACCGTGATTTTCCTTTTCAAGTTTGCTTCCCTTCGCTGCTATGTTAGCATCATCGCAACAATCTCCTTTCTCTGATTGATTCTCTTCTGTAATTTTCTCTTCGCGCTTGTTTTTTTATTTTTTTGTGTATTTTGCTTTCTGTTGAAATTAGTCTCTGCATATCTTTTTCACATTAGGGTTTATACAAGTTTTGATGGCTAAAGCCACTTTAGATCCTAGTCCTTGTCTTATTATCTAGTTTGCCCTTAGTCTTGTGAGTTTTTTTTAGTGAATTTTTTATGTTGATAGTGCTTGTCTACTGGAAAATTATCAGCTTTTCCCATAATTTTTCACTCAATGTGTCGCGATTCTTTTTTTTTTTGTCTATAAGAATGTTCCTAATTTTCAGCCTTTACGATGCTGATGACTTGAGGGTTTTTGACTTGTTTTTTGTTTCTAGATTCATCAAGGAGCATTTGTTTTTGAGCTGGTGTTGAAATAATGGCTAGTTCATTTAACGCGCAGATATTAGTTGAGAAGCTTGCCAAACTCAACAATTCTCAAGCAAGCATAGAGAGTATCCTCTTTTTTTGTTTATTTAGTTTTGCATGTATATAATTCTCGTTGTTGTCAAAGCTCTCTTATTTCATTGGTTTCTATTGTTAAACGGAAGCTTTAGAAAGACGTGACAGAATTAGTATCTAAGTAAATGAGGAACAATGGATTAGGATGATAGTATTGGAATGTTCATTCGTTAGTAGAGTACAGTTAATCCACCAGGATTTTCTTTTAGTATATATGGAGCTGGACTGTACACCGATTTTAAGTTTCTGTCAGTTTGATGTCGTATATCATAATGTATCACGTATTATTTTTACGATATTTTGTGGTAAAATAGCTTCCCTTTTTGCTCAATAATATGTGTTGTGGGTTTGTTTGGCCTCGCCTTCTTTACTACTCAGGTGTATCTCTTCCTTGACACTATACAGCTTTATCGCATTGGTGTATCTTTCACATGAACAAAGCAAAACATGTTGTAGAGACATGGGGGAGGCAGTTTCACTGTGCCCCACGTGAGCAACGATTGGCATACTTGTACCTCGCAAATGATATCTTGCAGAATAGCAGGCGAAAGGGTTCAGAGTTTGTAGGTGAGTTCTGGAAAGTCCTCCCGGACGCTCTTCGTGATATGATTGAGAATGGAGATGACTCTGGAAGCAAAGCTGCACAGCGATTGGTACGTGAAGTTTACTATTTATCTACCACCTTGTCTGAATTTCTCATTGTATTGGGTTTTGATGAATATGAAATCACCTTATGGAAGTTATTTAAGGAATTTGACATGAGTCTTGCACTGCTAATTCTCTCGTCAAGGTTAATATATGGGAAGAAAGGAAAGTTTTTGGATCCCGTGGACAAATTCTCAAGGAAGAACTTCTTGGAAAGCAGCCTGAAAATGGAACCAGAAACGGAACTCTTGTGCCACTTAAGCTGGTAAGTCAGACTCAGAGGTTTTTGTACAAGTAATATACCGTCCTTTTTCAATAAGGCCTACTTTTATGTGATCGTTTCTGCTTTGGAGTTCTTCTATGCTAGCAACATGGCCTAATCTGTTCTTTTTTGTGCAATCTGTTCAACAGAGACAAGCAAATGGATCTACACTGGCGAAAGTGGTGTCTGCTGTTGAAAATCTTCGTGGCGTTCAGATTGATGAGGATGTTATTGTTGGAAAGTGTACTAATGCTGCTGGTTACCTTGAGAAAGCAACAAAAGAAGTTGAAAGAGATCTTAGCACAGGTATCACCGTCCATTCGCTTCTGCATTGCTGCAAATGTATTGATATACTTTTCTGCATTGGTGTTACATAGTAGATTTCTACATTCCTTTACTCTAAAAACTTAACTTATTTAGACTATCTTTTACCACACGCCCTTTGTATTAGCTCTGAAATCTTAAAGACGCCAAGCAATCTAGTATCTGGTCTATGTTATCGTAAAACACCAGAACACTTCCGATTTATACTTCTATGATGCTTCCCTTCTGTGTTTCCAAATAGTTTTTTTCTTTTCTTTCTGAAATCATCGTTTTCACGTGGTGGCTCTTATCATTTGCTTAGAATATTCAGCCTATCACTGTGTCAAATCATTTATTGGTGAGAGAACTCACTACCATTAGGTAGAGAATCCACAATATATATAAACCCCAACCCCAACCAGTATAACCAGTCTGACACATTATTGCTAATTTTGGATCCCGAATTTTTCTTACGACAGTTAGAAATGGTCGGACTGGTCTTTATTTTAATTGGTATATTATTTCATTTCTTTGCCTCAAGGATAAAGAAAATCCGTTTCTTGTGTAAGCATCCACCTATTATATGAAGTTGTTTCCACTATCTTACTTCTTATCTGCTGCTTTCAACAGGACACACCCCTGGGCCTGCTGTGGTAAAGGAGGTGCAGGGACAACATGCCCTTCTAAGAGACTGTATCGAACAGCTTGGGGCAATTGAGACATCCAGAACAAGTCTTGTCACTCATTTGAGAGAAACTTTACAAGAACAGGTTTCCATATATTTTTAACTGCTTACAGAAATCATCTTTTTAGCTCCTGCTAAAACCCTCACGGTGTCCTTGTTTCTTGTTTTCTTTTGTTTTCGTCAAGGAACTCAAGCTGGAGCAAGTACGTAGCCACCTTCAGGTTTGAATTCGTACAATTTATATGGTTTCAGGTCTTCACACATTCGGTATATTTCAATTCACACTAAAACACAATACATTAAAACCTTATCAGCACCTACTTATTGAGACATTGGCGTCTGTGTCAAGCTGGTTTCGTGATTTCGTTTAAGAAAGATAGATCCAAGTCTGAATTGAGATCTTTTTGGCCGGGTTTTCCAAAAAAATTGTTGCCTTGTAGTTATGCTATTTAGTTATATTGATGTTCATCATGCTATGCTTTCAGATTGCTCGGTTTCAATCAGACCGAACTGGTGATCTCTGCAGACAGCTTCTAGACCATGGTTGTAGTTCCCAGCCTCCTGTTACAGAAGAAGCAGAGTCAAAAGAAGCCATCAAAGGTTCATCTGCAGCAGCAGCACCACAAAGCTTCTCACATAGCGATGTGGAACAATCTGCACCACTTATGTTTTCTTCAAACCCAACTCAAACAGTGGAAGACCCAAGAAAAACCGCAGCTGCTGCAGTGGTTGCTAAGCTAACGGCATCTACTTCCTCAGCAGAGATGCTTTCCTATGTTCTCTCCTCCTTAGCCTCCGAAGGCATCATCGGAAACAACAACCCACCTGCTATAACAGAATCTCCATCATCCAGCGATGGTCCGCTTGAGAAAAGACCCAAGATGCAAAACCATGACCAGTCTTATCTCCAACCGCACCAACAGAACGCTACAACAACATCCTCGACCATGCCCCCACCACCACCACCACCACCTTACCAGCTTCAACCTCAGTTCCTGCAACCATTACAACCTCCCGGACCTGTAAACCACACACCATTCAACTACACCATAGCAACCACTTCCGCAACTACACAGCAACAACAAGAACAACAACAGCAACAACAAGGTTCTTGGGTTCCTGAACTGACTCAACATACAACATCTGCCCCATCAGACAATTCATACCAATTTCAGGGACAAGAAGGCTTCTATGGCATTAACTCATCAATGCCAATTACACCTGTTACTCGGCAATAGAGCAAATCTGTTTGTAGGGTTCATATAGCAAAAAGCTCACTTAATTTTTTTGGTTTTTTGTTAAATATAGTTTAAAATGGGCGTTCGATTAGGATTTACGTTCTCGAAATGTGTGCTTTGTATGCTTTCTAACTGTGAGTACGTCTAATCTGTAAACACTATTAAAAAAGAAACAAAAACCCAATTGATATTGTTTCTGATACTTTACTTTACCGTGATCGATTCAAGAGATTTTTCATCTTTCTGGAATATGAGCCAGATTGGACCAAATTTAGCTCTGCTTTTAAAGTCTGGTCAAAACGCCGACAAGGTTCTTCCTTTTGACTAATAAAGAAACATATTTTTCCACATTTTACTCGTCTTTTTTCTATCCATTTCAACTTGTCAGGGATTCACTGTAACGCGGCAATCTTGGAAAAAGAAAGAAGATATATCAGAAAATTCGATAGAAGCAGAGAAGCAATAGCTGTACTTCGAGGTTAGGTCATAACCCTTTTGACGGGTTTTCTCTCATTTCTCGATTCTTTCAATCTCAGTATTCAAACCCTAGCAAAACCCAGAAGCAAAACAATCAAATTCCTCCTGTTTTCTGCTGATTTGGTTGCCTGATAAAGAAATTCAACAGATTTGAATATTTCGATTGAGTGTCTAATTCAGGTAACATCTTTGTCTTGTGTTAACTTTCTCTGATGATTTAGGAACTTGTGTTGCTGAGACAAGTTCCAAGTTTCTATCTTTTTGCAATCTTATTGCCCTTATTGTCTTTCTTTGGTCCAAGTAATTGATTTGGATAATAAGTGGAAATTTGTAATTAATCCTTATATTTTGACTGTGGTCTCAGTATTGTTTTTGCTCTTTGTTCCGAATTCTTGATTTCGACGATATCTGTAGTTTGACAATCTCTCTGTGCTCTTATTGAAGGTCTGATTTGTTTCTGCTGAAATCTTGTTAGAAATTTTCGTTTTGGGAGAAAAGAGGTAATCAAATGCCGGTGGAAGATTTGGTAGAACTGAAATTCCGGTTATATGATGGTTCAGATGTTGGCCCCTTTCAGTACTCTCCAACCGCCACAGTCTCTATGCTCAAGGAAAGAATAGTCTCTGAATGGCCTAAAGGTGAGAACTTACATGCTTTAGATTTGAGTTTTAGTTTGTTTTTCAATTTATGCTTCACCCATTCATTCAATTTCTTAATTGGGCTAGTCAACTATTTCATCACTTGTCATAGCTATATATATGAAGTTCAAACATGAGTCATATGGTTATAGCTTCTGATCATATAACTAACCACTTGTCTTTAACTAGGAATAGAATAAGCAAGTTTTCAACTATTCAAAATAACATAACATGTCATATGGTTCTGATTCTGATAACAGAATCTAATGTTCTTACTCTTGTGCATTCAACAAAATTGTCATATTTTGTTTCATGTTATTATTGTATCGTATTAACGAACTGAATTTGGGGGTTTTGAATTGTGATGTCTGTAGACAAGAAGATTGTTCCAAAATCAGCTAGCGACATCAAGTTAATTAATGCTGGTAAGATCTTGGAGAATGGCAAAACTGTTGCGCAGTGTAAAGCTCCATTTGATGATCTCCCTAAATCCGTCATTACAATGCATGTTGTCGTGCAACCGTCTCCAATAAAAGCTAGACCAGGTCTTGTTCTTTAATCCTTACACTGAACTTTTTATCTCTCTGAATCTTCTTTGTAGATGAGTGCTAGAGAGTTGTCTATGTTGGAAGATAAACTCCTAATATCATTGTTTTTTTGTTCCTATAGAGAAAAAAATCGAAGAGGAAGAAGCCCCACATAGAAGCTTTTGCTCATGTACCATTATGTGAGAATAACTAAGTCCCAAACCGATATATCTGAAAAGAATTAAAGCTTTGGTCTCTGTGGTTTTTGCTTGAAGATCCGAGAAAACATAAATCACCATTTTCGTGTTTCATTTTCTCTGTTTATCACAAGTTCAAAGAAAGCTTCATCAAAGGCGTTATAGAGCTGATCTATTGAAGATGTTTTCTCTTGCATTGTGATGGTAAACTCGTGTCTGGAGCGTCCTTTATAAAGATAGAGTTTTTGTTTTTTTTCCTTCTCCAAGAACATTCGTAACTATGTAACATATTATGTATGCTTCTGTTCATCTCAAGTATTTAGACCTCTTTTCTCTTTATCAGGAACCCCCCAAAACTGTATCCATACATCTTTACTTTGTCCATCACAGATTGTAATGATTTCTGAAACGACTTGGTTTGGCCAGTGACTGGCCGTCAGTCCAATTGGGAATGCTATATATGTTCATTGCTGTCTAATCGGTCTGACTAGAACAGAATTAAACGGGTGTTAATCGGTTTTGCCAGTCTAACCGAGTCTAATTCGGTTCAAATTTTAAGTACCCATTTGGAATTGAATCCTAAGAAAATTGAACTACACGAAATTTTAGTTGGTATCTATATTTCTAAAACTGAAAGAACCGAACAATTAGGGAAAAGTCTGACCATCCACTTAGTGGAGTATTGCAGTCTGGTTTTCAAAACATTAGCAATGTTAGTTCTTGAGTTCAAACACTTTAATGCATGTACATGGTCCATACATAAGACACTAGTGGCATTGCCTTTTTCATCAATTTCTTTCCACTTCCAGTAGCCAATATTTGGGATTTAGCTACAAATTTCAGAAAAGAACAAAGAACATGAGATCTCAATAAATGACCTCTTACCTAACTTGTCACTGTCTTTTCACTATCTTCCACTTAATTCTCACATTTATAACCTTCACTTTCACTCAGTGTTTCTTCCATTATCTTCTCCGCTTCTGCCTTTAATTCTATTCCCCTCCCCTCATTTATAACATTCACTCCAAATGTGCCTCTCTTTATTCCCCCCATCACTTTCTCTATAATGTTAAAGGGTTGGCAAATTAATACGTTAGATCATAATTTTGGTTTGATTTGGTATTCATTTTGATTTGGTCCCAACAAAATTTGAATATCTATGTCTATGACACAAAGCAACAGTGGTATTCATTTTGTTTCGATCCTAAAAAATTTGAACATATATGATTTGAAGCAAAAGTAATTCGTGAAGTGTCTTTCGTCAAGTGCTTAAATATCACATGTGTCTTCTCCACCGAAATTCAACTGCATAAAGTTGTATTTGTCCATGAATCTGTTAGAGGGTTTTTGTCGTGTAGCTCGTATTAGAATATAGGCTTCCAACTCAAAACCAATGAGTGAAGTGACCTAAATCTTATATATAATTATATACTAGTTAGGATCCCTTCCAACTTCCGATGTGGGATATATTCCCTAATACGCCCATGATAGCTCTTTTGGTCATTGATTTCGATATGTTTTGGGATGGATCGACGGCACCAATTTTGGATCTGGCTTGTCGATAATTGGACCAACTTTAGGTCGGATCGGGTTGGACAGTATGGATCGTGAGCTCTAATATCATATTAGAATATGAGCTTCCAACTCAAAACAAATTTCCAATGAGTGGAATGGCTCATATCTTATATATACTAGTTAGGCTTCCTTCCAATTTCCGATGTGGGATATATTCCCTAATAGACGAACATGATAGTATTCAGTGGTGGTTGCGACAAAAAACTAATTAATCAGTAATTACCGAGCAGATAAATAATATTCCAACATTTTAGCTTTGTGCCTATCTCTATTGTCCTACACATTAATGTTTAGAAACACGTTTAGATAAGACTCTATATATAAAAAGGAACCATGAAGCTATTACAATGCAGTTGTTCACATCTCCTCTTATCTGAAAACCACTTTCCTTTGTTTCTTCTTTCTTTGTACATACATTGTCCAATTCTTACATCACAACCACATAAACCCAAACCTGAAACTTGTTGTGTTCAAGATGAAGAATACATCACTGGCAATGTTTTTGTTTGTTCTTCTGCAATTTCTGTTGGTAAACTCTCTATCTCCAAAACGTTCATCACCCAAACCAAATGCCGAACTCACTATAATGGGTTTTGTGTACTGTGATGTTTGCTCCAACAACAGTTTCTCCAAGCACAGTTACTTCATGTCCGGTAACTATAAACACAAACTTCTAAGAAAAAGATATCTATAAGTACTTCTCTTCAAAAACTCTGTTTCTAATTAACGTTTAACAGATGTTGAAGTGAGAATAGTCTGCAGATTCAAAGCAGCTTCATCATTGACAAGAGAAACTCTTACATTCTCTGCAAACAGAACCACTAACGAGTTTGGACTCTACAAGGTCTCCATTACGTCTCTAAGTTGTGCTGACGTGGACAGTCTCGCGAGTTCTTGTCAAGCGAGTTTGATCGGAATAAGAAGCTTCTCGGATACTTCTTGCAACATTCCTGGTTCTAGAACCACTACAGATCAGGTTGTGTTTAAGTCTCAACGGTCTAATTCCTGTATTTATGGATTTAATGCTTTGAATTATAGACCAATCAAGAGGAATCTTGTTTTGTGTGGCAAGAAATAGGGTTTCTGAAACTACAAATTATATCTATCTTTCACTCTGTTTACTTCTACTTGGAGATCTGCTTTCGTCTCTTCTCGCACCTTTGGCTTTTATATTACACAAAGTTATGAAAATACAATTAAATCGAATTGGATATTCTGAATTATTCTCACAAATGTGTTATTAAATCATCCTGAGTGTAAGTATTGAAAAAGAAAAAAAAAAACATAAAAGTACGAGCTTGAGTTTTGATTTTGCAAGTTCTAAGCTTGGTTCATCTTGTTTAAGCAATTAATTCCTTCTTCCATATAGTCCTCTCTATTGATCCAGAACTCTGGTGCGTCCTGCAACGTCGAGCACACATTCTCTTTAAATTATTTCACAGACAAAAATTTCAGTGAAAGAGAGAAATAATTGAACTTTATTTTACCTTCATGATTCCTGCAAGAACAGCACCTCCAAGGTATACCATGTGCTTCCTCCTAGGTGGATCTTCAATTCTCAATCTAAGTTTCTGATTGATGTAAAAAACCGAAAATAAATGTTAAAAACCGAGACTGATGACTTAACAGTGACCATGATATTACCAAGATAGATTTTAACCTTCAAGCCATCTTTGTTTCCTTTTAGGACCGTATCAAGATACCTATCCTGTATTTCTTTCTCAAGACTGAAACAAACACAGACGACAAACATAAACCATTGAGCTTCTTCTTAGATTACGGCAAAAAGAAAAAAGAAAGAATACAAACCGGCTAGGTAATCCTGGGTACATGGTGCTTCCTCCACTTAGAACTATGTGTTGGTAGAGCTGTGAAAATAGAGCAAATGATTTGAGAAAAACATATGATTAAGTTTGGATCTTTGTTTTGAAATATGAAGCAAGTGTACCATCATTCGGTTATCAATATCCATTTCTTGAATACAGCGGAAAACCATGTCTGCCATTCCATCACCTTCAACATCAATGAGTTCCTGAAAATAAATAGTATGTAAGATTTTGTTTGGTGAACAGCCTCAAGATTCTTGGAGAGTTAAAAATATTCAGAAACAGATATAAGCAAATGGGACGATTATGGTTTACCGGTGTAAAAAGCGCTTCAGGTGCTTGGAACCTTTCAGTACCTACTTTGATGACCCTCCCATCTGGAAGCTGGTCATAGTAAAATTATAAACAGGATTAGTTGTCCGCAAAAGAGTTAATTGGACGATAATGTCAGTTTTGAGGCTATATGATTGGCACAAGTATGAAACTTTATCGACTATTGGATGAAAAATCCCAAACAACGCGCCAAAACACAAAGGCAAGATGGCAATAATCTTCAATTTTCCATATCTACTTGGTTATGATCATGTATTTAGAATCCTATCATCTTTAATGTCTGCTAGTTTCTGTTTCCTGTCACTATTTCCCCAATAATATTTTGAAAATTTCCATTCCTGAAAGATTCATACCAGAAAAGAGAACTTACAGTATAATTCTTAACAAGAATGGTTGTCTCAAGCCCTAGCTGAGACTCTCTCTTGTAATCATAACTGCAAACAAAGTCAAAACAAACAGTCTTCATTTCCTAGTCTTGCAATGCATAACTACATAGAAACAAAAAATGTGAAGAGATCTTTGCATGCCTTATATAGCAGAGCTTCTCTTTAATTTCCCTAACCGTCTCAAAGTCAGCGTTTTTGTTCATCGCATAACTGTTGAACAAACATTTTTTACATTTAGCTAAAACATTTCAAAATATCAAAATGTTAATTAAGCCTCAATATGTGAGTCTATTAATCAGTTTCTTACCCTCGTCGAGAAAGGAGATCAACAAGATACGCTGTTATGTGTCTACCAGCAACATTCATTCTTTTGGTAAGATGAGGGAATGAGTAGCCATCAACAACCGGAACCTGAAATTTAAAGTGAAGACCGTTAAGTGAGCAAAATTTGATCTGAAGATTACAGAACTTAGTAGTAGCTTACCACATGAGTAACACCATCACCAGAATCAATAACCAAACCAGTAAGGAGACCTGAAACCCAGAGTTCAACACAAGAAGAGAAATGTCAAAGAACTGCGCATAAATATTTTTCACAGGTGTATATAAACATACAAAAGAAAATATAAACCTTCAAGAATCTCCATAAGCACCTTGAGCATACAGAGTCAAAACGGCTTGGATTTGAATGAAAACACCAGCGAAATTGTATTTCTCAAACATCGTCTCAATCTGATTTACACACAGAATTAAGTTACAACTCTGGCAATCATCAATGCAAGTTTTCGTTCCCCTTAACCAAAGACTTGACAATATCATACCATTTTTTCACGATTCGTGGAGGGATTAAGAGGTGGATCCGTGAGCAATATCTTACAATCTGATGGATTGATCTGATAATAACAAAAATGGTTTAAGAGTAAGTCGATAAATATGGAAACGGGGTGAATGAAAACACCAATTTAACAGAAGAAGCAGGAGAAGAAATTTACTTTCAATTCGTTATAGAAAGCATGATTCCAAACATGTTCCATATCATCCCAGTTCTGCACAATACCATTGTGGACAGGATAATTTATATCCAATTGATGCCTGAGCTCAGCACAAGTCTCTCCAACAACTATATCCTAAAACCAAAAGTATATGAAATCGAATTACACATATCAGCTCAGTCAAAGGACATCAAATGTTATGTAAGTAAAGATTTTGATTTGCTCTTGTCATATATACAAACCTTCACTTGCTGCTCCATGAGTGATTCTTCATACCGAAGCAACGGCCTTCCCACAACACAAGGGAACACAGATGTTGGAAAATTCTCTCCAGCAAACCCACATTTTACATACTACAAAATAGCCAGCAAACAAGTGACATCAGAGACTCAGAAACAGAAACTTGTTCCCATCAACTCAACAATAATTCAACCCATTACAAGAAATATCATTGATTAGCTTCAATTTCAATTAAAAATGCACGATCTTACATACTCCTAGGAACATGAAATGTTCAAATTTTGCAGCTTTCAAAACTATAGATCAAGATGAAGAAAGTGAGAATTTTTAACGAAACCTAGCAACAATTTAGTCAAATTCATGTAAAGAGCTCATGCAATCTAAGGATCGGAGTCTGAAACAACAGAAGACATATGTAAGAGAAGAAGCGTACGCCGGTGCCGTTGTCGCAAACGACGACGTTTTTGTTGTCCATCTTCTCCCGATTTCTATGCTTCGCTCTCAGTTTTTTATGCAAATGAGTAAATCAGATTTCTGTGATCTCAGAGAGTGAAGGATAAAAACTTCTCTTTGAATCGAAGCGAAGAATCACTGTTCTCTACTTCTTCCGGTCACTGGTCGTGATCGAAAAACAAATTGCACTTCAGCAAACAAAACTTCATTTCTCTAAAAGAATGCGCGTCATTTACCCTATGTGAAAACGTCACGTAGTGTAAATGGTAAAATACAAAATGACGACATTTATTGGGCTAGAGATGAAGATCTTCATGGGCCTTAGTACATATACACTTTTCTCAATTGGTTAATAACATGTGTTAATTTTAGTCTGACTTACAAATATACCGATACAAACAGTTTTATCCTCAATATTAAAATATCATACAATATTATGTGGGGATTACGTAATTCCCTGAAATCAAATTCGATCTAATCACTCGATCAAAATATTTTTCTAATTTTGTTTAATCTATATTTTTTAAATAATTAAATCAACAAAACTCAATTCATTGTACAAAATTTACTTTCTAGAATTCTTTTAATCTTCGACATATAATGGAAATGTATTGAATTCGTGGTGCCAAAGCTATTAGCAAAGAGTTTGAGAATTTTTACACATTTTTTAATTTTTCATCTATATGATTTTATTTACCCACACTATTTACCAAATTACACAAGTTTTTAGGTAGTTTACCTAATTCACATCAATTTTTCCTCTCTTCCTTTAAGCTCAAGTTAGGTAGCTCAGGTCAAAATGAGTAAAAGAAAAGTTATTTACACTTTTTGACTCTTTGAACAATCTACAATTATATTTAATAAATTTAAAAACCTTAAACAAGCAAGAAGTAAATGTAAAACCTCTAAAGGACTTGATTTCTATTTATATAGATAGAAACAAAACAAAGCTAAGAACAGCTTAGTTGGGTCCCAACTACAAAATCGAGTTACAAACTCGATCACTCAGAGCAATGACATCTTTATAAACTCCATAAAGCTAAGAGTCAATGAATCAGAAAATGGAGCCAACTGTTTTATAAACAAAAGTCTTTTAACTCATTCAGAGAAATCGATTCGAAGATACAGATCTTTGGAAATGCTATTAAAGAACATAAGTGCAGAAGAAGCTACAATAAGTTTCTTCCATCATTGTGAAATTGTAATCTTCATTCCAAATGTGAAGGAAGACATGTATACATTACCATTGTACCATCAAAAAAAGCCGATTTCATGAAATTCAAAAGCAAAACCACACAGAATAAGTAAGAACATTACAAGCCTCTCTGTAACTCAAGACTCCAAACTAAAAAATCTCTGGCTGTGTGTATTAACAAACTCCACCTGCAAGTTTCAAACAACAACTGCCAAAAAAAATATGTTACAAACACTCAGAAAAAGTTTGAAGATTTCACTCTCTTGTATCATCATCCTCAAACTTAGCTCACCTGTGGCTTTGCAGAGGTTTCAATAAGCATAGATTATCACTCTCACTCTGTATTTAACCTTTTTTATTTTCTTCTCCAAGTGTTGTACAATTACAACAATTTCATCACAAAACAAAAGCCATAAGCTTTTCAAATCCAGAAGATTAAAACCAATACTTTAACGCCCTGAGCCTTGAGAATCATCTTTCTCACCACTCCCTTGCTGTTGTTCTTCATGTGATTGATTATGATGAATATGGTGAAGAACCCTACCTTGAGCTTGAGCCTGAGCTTGAGCTTGACCCATCTGTTGATAAATCTGACTAAAAGACTGTGGATTCAAAACCCCAACATTGCCTTCTTGAGACAACCCTAACTCAAGACCAGGCATCTGATTATTATTCCCACCAGCACCACCCAAAATCGATGTAAAACTCATAGCTCCAACACCAGGAAAATCGAAACCAGGAAATCCAATTCTATAACCAGCTGCTTCACTCATTATTCCAGTAGTTGCAACACCAGAACCAAACCCAGCTACATTAGGCCATAACCCAGTTGGTAAATTTGACCTAGAACCTCCTTCTCCACCTCCAATTCCCCAATTTGCTGGTCTACCACTACTAGACCCACCATCCATCTCATGACTGATCATTAAACCAGCAGTAAGAGACCCACTTTGATGATGGTTCGATACAGAACCTGCAGCTGAAGCTAAAGCAGAAGCCGGTATAGTTCCTGAACCTGTAGCTGCAATAATCGATGGCTCAGCTTGTTGAAGTAGCCACTGGATTGTTTCACCATCTGATTTATGACCCAATTCTCTAGTCAATTGAAAGATCCTAGCTGCACAAAGAGCAGGCATCCTGATTCTCCGACCTCTACCTTCGACTTTAGTGTGTCTGTCTTTGTTAGAACTTCTCTTAGGACCAAGCTGATTCTGATTTTGCTTCTTAGTGTTGTTTGGTTCTTTCTCGGAAGCAGGAACCACGATCTGGAAATCTTTTACCTCATTTGATTTCCGATTTTCGTCATCGGAAACAACATCTCCCATACCCTGATTTCGTGGTGGTTGTGATGGGTTCAAGAAATTTGGTACTTGGTGTCGATTTAGGTTCTTGGGATCCATCGAAGCTTGTGTGGGGACTTCAGGGTCCAGACTTAAATTAATCAAATTTCTCTCTTTTTTCTCTCTCTGATTCAATTAAGGGTTTTCTGAATTTTGGTGACTTTGAAAAGAAAAGGCATCGACTTTGTGAAAATTACAGTGTTTTTTTTTTTTTTGGGAATTTTACAAATTTAATACAAACCCGTTAGATCCCGATGCAGAATGGAGAAGAATAAAGGAAAAAGTTATCATCTTTTGATCTCAAAATGGGTCAAAAAAGAAATGAGAAAACAAGTAAAGATGAGGCTTTAGTTTTGTCTTTTTCTTTTTTATTTCTTACATCCTTTTTTGTTTTGTTACATTTTATAAAACATAATAACAGAGAGATAGTGACTCAGTCACTTAGGTATTGTCACCACTCACCAGAATCTTTAAAACCACAAACAGCAAAGTAACCAAACAAACCAAAGAAGAAAAGTTGTGACCATTTCACATTTAAGCCTTAAATCCAAAGTAACTGAAATTCTAAGAACTGCCACTTCATTTCCCACTTAGATTACAGTCAATGACTTTGGTCAGTAAAGTTTTGTTGGATTTATTACTCTTTTTTTTGGGATTTATTTAATGCTTTCCTTTTGTATTGCCATCATTAGGGTTTGTTTTGTCTTATATATAAGAAACTTAGAGCAAATTTTGTCAGAGATAACAAAAAAATATGTTATAATACCGAAGTTTTTTGCTAGAGGAAATCACTTTAGATGTTTAAGGTTACCAGTTAAATATGAATGTAGGGTAAATTTGGTATAAATTTGACATTTATGAAAGCCATAATTAAAGTTAAGAATAATAAATTTATTCAATCAACAAAAGTTTAAAACTGTTTGGCCAAAATATATAATATACTCCCTCTGTTTAGTTTTAGTTAATGTTTTAAATATTTCACACATATTAAGAAAATATAGATTATTTTATTTTTCCTAAATAAAACATGTTTTATTACAAATTCCAAAACAATCTAACCAATCATAAATTAATATGTATAATTCAAATAGTCAAAAACACTAAAAATACAATAAATTTTGCATAAAAATTTGAAAACATCAACTAAAGAAACAAATTTTTTTCTACAACATCAACTAAAACTAAACAGAGGAAGTAGTAGTTTGTATTAGTCAATCGTTGTCGCATTACTGTTACTTGGATTCCAACTTGTATGTTACATCATCTTGAATTAAAATACATATATATATATATATATATATATACTGATATACATATACACATAATTATGTGAAGATCTATAATTTTCAAGTTATGGTAAATTATAAGAGCCTGAAGTTACTTATAACAATCACACATGATCCACATCTAAATAACATTGTTACTTAACCATATGAGACATATATGTAAACAATATAAAAAATGTTCAATTTCAATATATAAGTTTACTAACACAATAAAAAATGAAGAAGATAATCGTACAATTTACGCTAGAATTTTTTAAGTTAAAATTTACAAAAATAATGAATTAGTGAAAAGAATATTGCCAAATTGATTCACTATGTAACATATAAACTATCTAGATGTTACTACTTACTACGGACCATAAAATAGTAAATTTTTTAAATATTGAATGTAGTTTCATTTGCGGTATATATTATGGGACATTTCTACTTGTGTAGAAGTTTTGTTTTTTAATTGTATATATTCCATTCGCTATAGGAGGATCGTCCACACAACCTCTATTTATTTATGAGAAGACTTTAATTTACAGATATGTAATGTTTTTTCAATGAGTCTTTTCTTACGTTTTCTTTCCTAGTCTTCTCCTATATCTAAATTTTTTGGTTCTTTTTGTGAGAGTTTAGTTTTCAGATATCTTTAGTTTTCAATCTTTTTACTTCTCTTTTGTTTTATTAATCAAAATCCAGAATAATGAAAAAAAGAAAACATTGAATATTGTTATTGATTGGTAAAATAGTCTGCTTTTGCCCTAAGCAAAAAAGTAAGACAATTCACATGATAAACTGTATTAGCTACAAACAGTAGTCAAAGTCAACGTCTTCTCAAAGAAGTACGTAGCTACTAATTAGTCTATCAAATTGGATCAATAAGATATTGCCACTTGGCATTCGACATAGTATTTGGTACTTATGTAGGGCATGATTTAAAGAGATTGAATGAGTTTAAGACTTCCATCATAAATAGACCGACATCATCATACCCTCTCTTTTTTTTACTCGCACATCTCTTATCATCATAACTACTCATAAATCTTAAAGTTCAATTCATCTTAATTGAGTTAATTAGACTCTATGTATAATTAAAAGCATGAATCTTCTACTATTAATTACGCCCATAACTAAGTTTAAATATGATTATTTATGGTGTCATTCCTGTAAATTCATTTCTTGCTTGGTATACTTTAATGGCGTTTGATATTAGTAGAAAAATCAAAAATGACAATTAATAGTTTTGTATATATTCATTGTTGGTGGAGTAAAGTAAAAATAGAATTTTAAGTTGGTGATGCATGTGAAATTTTGGATTGAATTATGCTTCCAAAGCAGGAGACACACACGGGCCCATATAAACCATCACATAACCTTTTAATTTTTAATTTTCAGTTGCTTTTTTTTTTTTCTGTTTTATCTTATGGAAATTATTGATATTTTACTTAGCTTTAGGGTCGGACTAGGACCGATTAGGAATTGTTCTTGTGGCTTTAGAAAGCAAAAACATTGTTTAGACTTTAGATTTAAGAGCATTTGATATTAGTCCAATTATATATCTTTTAGAATTATTTTGGACTCTCATTGTTTCGAAAAATTACTTTTTATTTATCAAAATGTTTTAGTTGTGCAAAACAAAAAACTAAAACCCAAATTTTATGAATTTAACAAAAATAAAATTCTACACCTAAATAATGTATAGCCAAGATAATTATAGCAAAAAAAAACTACAACTATAATACTTGTAACATAAATCTTACAAGGATCTAACCGGAACACCAATGAACAAGAAGTAGTGGAAGCAGCTCAATCTTCTTCCAAAAAAACCAAGCTCTCGAAGGAAAGCACAGAGAACCGTGAGGTAAACTCATCTAATCCGGTGGAAAAGATATAGAATATTGCAGCTGCTGATTCACAGGAAAATTTGATCAAGGAAGCTTCTCAGGGAGAGAGTTTTGATCCTATGAATTGCGATGATCTCTCTGACAGTAACATAATTGAGAATTAGGTAAAGGACCCTAATATATCAATCTATGAGGTTAAAAAAAGACAGGAATATGGATTGATTTCAGTAGAAAAGGAACAAGAGTTGCTGAAGAAAATTGAGAAGCTCAATAAAGTTAAACCGCCTATTCCTCTGCAGAAAACTGTAAGTCTTGATGTTGCCATGAATTCTTTGCTGGATAAATCCAAGAAAGGTGTCAAAACCTCAGCTAGCATAAAAGGAGTCAATTCAAGGAAGCAACACATCGTTAACTCCGTGGAATCGAGACTGAAAAAAACAGAGAAAGGCAAACGACTAGGCAAAGGATCCAAGAACTTGGATGATGATGCTACATCTCGTCCATCGACATCGACCACTTAATACTTCTCTTCACATTTTTATGTTTATTGTTCGATTATGGTTTTGGCAAGGGATTGAGTATCCCATCTATTTATGTGTTTTCAAATTTCTTAGCATGTTAAGGATAATTGTTCGTTCAATTATTCTGGAAATAAAGAGGACCTTCGTTTATTCTATAGTAGTAACAAGTGGTTTAAGCATTGATATGTTAATTACGTTTTACTACAATAGATGCGATAATGATCACTCAAGTCTAAGAAACGGTGACGTGAGTTGGGCCCATGGGCTTTCGTTCCTTTCTCGAAGGAATTATTTAGTTAAGCCCACTTCTTTACTTGATTTCAAGAATGGCTCTAGTTTAATTATTTTCCTTCTGTGCGAGGCATTGTCCATCTATGATTTCACTTCATTCATAGTCTAATGATTAAAATTCTATCATAGAATTGCCAAGGCATAGGTAACCCAATTACTAGAAGCTATCTTAAAGACCTCTCAAAACAAGCAAAATTTGATTTCATTTTTCTTATGGAGACAAAACGATGTGATGATTACATGGAGCAAACAGCAAGTGATCTACGAATGGATAATTTCATAACAGTAGATCCTTTAGGAGCATGTGGTGGTCAATGCCTATTTTTTAACAATTATTTTAATGTTTCTGTTAATTTTAAGAACAAAACTATGATTGACATTTCGCTCGAGCTCAGAGGTTCAAGAGCTTGGATTTCCTTTATCTATCGGGAACCGGTTTACCACCTACGGGAACAAGTTTAGGAACGATTGACAAGATATGGCATTCAGAGATTTGACCCATGGCTTACTATCGGGGATTTCAATGAAATTTCAGGACATCATGAGAGAAAAGGGGGAAGGGTAAGAAGTATTAGTTCCTTTGTCCCGTTCAACACTATAATTCAAAATTACGGATTCATCGAATTCCCTTGCATAGGGGATGCCTGGTCTTGGAGGGGTGTGAGACATAATGAAATCATCAGGTGTAAACTAGATAAAACCTTTGGAAATGAAGAATGGCATAATCTCTTTCCGAACTTGAAAACGGAGTATCTTAAGATGAATGGATCGGATCACAGGCCAATTTTAGTGGTAATGAATGTGAACAAAAATGTCCGCAGACCAGGTTTTAGTTTTGATAAGAGATGGGTAGTTAAACCGGTCTTTGAGAAGGCTATCAAAATAGGATGGAACAGGTACGAGAATCTTCGATGTTGTTGAATATCCAACAAAATTTTGAACTGTATAAGAGAAATTTCAAGATGGAGGAAACAACAATTTACCCCTACAGAGGCAAAGATTGAGGATTTAAAGAACAAGTTAGAGGACATGAAGAAACTGGATAATTGCCCTACATCGGAGATACAAAAAGTAGCTTCGGATCTCTGTATGGCATATAAAGAGGGAGAGACTTATTGGAAGCAGAAGAGCAGGAATAAATGGTTAAACGAAGGGGATAAGAATACAAAATACTTTCATGCCCAAACAAGCAAAGACGAGCGAAGAATAGGATTATTGGACTTTTCGACTCGTCGAATTCATGGCTAGATCAGGAGCAGGATATTGAAAATAAAGCAGTTGGCTATTTTCCGAATCTTTTTCAATCAAATGGAACTACGGATTTTGATTCTTCTTTGGAAAGCATTTCATCGAGAGTCTCAAATGAATGGAATAATACTCTTTTAAGCAAGGCTACATAGGTGGAAGTTCAAAAGGCTACTTTCATGATGGATCCTGGTAAAGCACCGGGGCCGGACGGAATGACAGCGCTTTTCTTCCAACTATCTTGGTAGGTTATCAAGGATGATCTGATCAAGATTGTTAATGACTTTATCGATACTGGAGTTTTTGACAAAGAGCTGAACCAGACAAACATCTGTTTAATTCCTAAGGTGTCGAGATCGACTAGAATGGTCAAATTTTGACCTATTAGTCTATGTAATATGGTGTACAAAGTTATATCTAAGGTGGTATACTTACACTTAAAAAATTGTTTACCCCTTTTGGTTTCATTTCCCAATCTACATTTCTATCATGCAGGTTGATATCAGATAATATTCTGATAGCTCAAGAGATGTTTCATGCATTACGGACCAATAACAAAGTAAAAGGCGCTTTTATGGCTATTAAGACAGATATGATTAAAGCATATAATCGCATTGAATGGGGTTTCTTGTCGAGATTTCTCCTGAAATTAGGGTTTCACGAGAGATGGATCAGAGGAATATTATATTGTGTATCCTTAGTTCGATACACAATTCTTATAAACGGGAATCCTTCTTCGAGCTTCTCCCCACATTGTGGGCTACGCCAAGGCGACCCCCTTTCTCCGTATTTATTTATTTTATGTATGGAAGCATTGATTGCCAAGCTTAGATATGTGGAATCTCATAAACAATTAACAAGAATATCAATGGCTAGGAATAGTCCGGAGGTATCCCATCTTCTTTTTTCAGATAATAGCCTCTTCTTTTGCAAGGCCAACATGGAAGAGACGAATACTATATTGGACATTCTCAAACAGTATGAGAAAGTATCAGGCCAGCAAATTAATTTTACAAAGTCGTCTATTCAATTCAGGAAGAATGTAGATCCAATACGACGACATGAATTTTAAGAACAACTGGGAATTCACACTTTAGGTGGGATGGCGACCTACTTGGGCCTCCCAAAAGGGATAGAAGGGGCTAAATCGAAAGTATTTGCCTTCGTTAAGGAAAAAATAGACGCAAGAGTTAATTCCTCGTCAGCTAAATTCTTATATAGGGGAGGAAAATAGGACTCATAAATTCAGTAATCACTACGATACCATCCTATGTTATGTCCTGTTATAGACTTCCAAAAACAGTCACATCCAAGATCTCAGCAGCTATTGCTAACTTATGGTGGCACAATTCCAGAATGTCTAAGGGTATCCATTGGGTCATATGGGACACACTATGCAAATCAAAATCGGAAGGGGGGTTGGGATTTCGAGCAATAGCGGATTTTAATTCAGCATTACTTGCTAAGAAACTATGACAGATTCTAGATTTTTTTGAACTCTTTGGTTGCAAGGATTTTTCAAGCAAGATATTTTAAGGGGTCTTCTTCGTTAGAACAAAGACGAGTATATTCGCCCTCGTATGGGTGGCAGAGTATTCTTTCCACCCGAGCACTTCTAATGAAAGGATTGATAAAACAAGTGGGAAATGGAGATTCTATCCGTGTATGGATAGACCCCTAGATTCCGGATCATTCCCCACGGCCAGCTTATCAAACTGGTTTGAATATTTATCCAGATTTGAGAGTCTCAGATTTGATAGACCAGAGGACGCAACTTTGGAAAGAAACCTTGGTTAGACAACTCTTTTGTCCACAAGATGTCACTATAATTCTAGGTCTGCATATTCCAAGATTTCCACGTTCTGATAGGATATGCTGGCACTATACTAAATCAGGCACTTATACAGTACGTTCAGGGTATTGGGTGGAACGACATTTGGGTCTCTCTTCACCAGTGTCATTCGGGCCTAATATACAAGATATCCAGAACTAAATTTGGAAAATTAAGACCCCTCAAAAAATTAAACATTTTATGTGGCAAGCAGTTACTGGTCAACTTGTAGTTAAATCCAAGTTGGTACGAAGAGGAATACCATGTGATGAGCGTTGTGACAGCTGTGGGGCAGAACAAGATACAATTAATCATGTATTTTTCAAGTGCCCGATAGCTCTGCAAACTTGTTCACTTTCAAAAATTCCGGCAGGATCCAATTTCCCTAGATCGTCTATTTTTTCAAATATGGCTCATCTCATATGGAGACTTCCAAAACAGGACGACCTGACAAGCTTTCCTTGGATACTTTGGTCTCTCTGGAAGACAAGAAATGAGAGAGCTTTCTCAAACAAGGTAAAAAATCCTCAGGATATTACTTTGGAAGCAAAGGCGGAGACGCTTGTCTGGAAACAAACTCAATGTCCCATTTCCCGAATAAATGGGGATGTTTCACTTACTACAACTGAACAAGTTACTTCTATTTTTCGCCCTATTACAGCGCCGTTTACAGGATATAGATGTATGGTTGATGCCTCTTGGAAATAATCTGATCTTGTTTCAGGACTAGGATGGTATTGCTTTCCCTTTGAGTGTGGTGGTGTGAACATGGGTGCACAATGTATAAGACGAAGCCTTTCACCCTTATATTTAGAGTTTGAAGCTCTTCTGTGGGCAATGACATGCCTATTAGCTCTTCAGATGATAGAAGTGGAGTTTTTGTGGACTGCTCGGACCTCGTGAAGATGATAGAAGATCCGTCGGCCTGGCCTGCTTTTAGTCTCTACCTGGATGATTTTGGAAGGCTTCGAAGCTCGTTCCAGCATTGTTTTATAGCTCTGATACCGCAGACACTTAATCATAAGGCGGATTTCTTAGCACGCAATGTTCGAGATATAGGTAGGATTTTTGCTTTTGTGAATGATGTACCCACACATTGGTCTCGTCTCATGAGTAATGAAAGTTAAGTTGACAAAAAAAAAAAACTTACAAAAAAAGTCCTTAATTGTACCTAAAATAGACCCTTAGTTGTATAATAACAACAATACAACATTATACATGTGAAATGAAAATAATCTATACGAAGCATGTGAGTAAACAATAAGGAAGAATAAAATAGTTCAACGGATTTTGTTTTTTAATCTTGGAAGGGATGGTTTACAATTTTATATAGTAGTATTACAGACTGATCTCAAGCATACGGGAAATATAATCGAATGTTCAAACCTTCTGGTTAACAAAGAATACAAAAAAGTTGAAGTGTGATATTCCATATGATAATATCATGGAGTTTCATGAACATACATAAAAAAAACTGCTAAAATAACTGACATTAAGAATTCGATTCCTCTTCTCTACAGGTTAAATAGGAATTTGAAGAGTTGAATTAAGTTATAGATTAGGAGCCTTATCGATCCAATATTAACTAAAAAATAAAAACCACTAATAAGTGCAAAAATTCACAAATATTTATATTTATTCAATTTTCAATTGGAATTAGTGCAATTTGATTATGCAGTCTGTGTCAAGATACTATTCATCCATTATATTCAACTTACGTCCTTGTTGGTTTACTTCTCACCATTCTTTCATTTATTATATTTTCTTCTCAATATTCGATATAACCAAAGAGTTTGTGCCACAATTATCTCCACCAATCGTGCCCCAATTATGGTAAATTGAGATTGGAGTGTCATCATTACAAATTTACAGTTTCTTGACAGCATTTAAGATTGATACATTCCACTATGCCGACTTTTCAATGTAATAACTTGTTGAGAAAACAAAGTAGTCTTTGGCTTTATGAAATTATGTATACAAACCAGAGTGTCACATCAACAACTACGCATCTAATTATCACATATTTTGGCTTATGTTACAAGAGTAGCACCATATATCATTCATTAAACATTTGTATGATACACCATATATCATCCATTGAACATTTATATGATAAGTTGTACTAATTTAAGGTTAATTTGATTTTTTTTCATCTGATTATGTATTTATAAAACGAAGTAGAAATACAACGACGAATTACAAAAGCTGGAGTAAAACAAGATATTTCTAGAAACATAGCCCAAATAAAGTAAATTGAAATAAATAAAGACTAGCTAAAAGTTTTGGAAAGACTTAAAGACAAAACTTGAAAACTACAAATCCCAACCATAAAAACTAAGTCCATATATGCAAAGACGCCTATAAGAGATGACAAAACTTTCATTGGCGAATAAAAGCACTTGATAAATGAAGGTTTTGGCTTCGGTACTAGTAAAAATGAATTATCACAACCTTCCGAAAATGACAAACTCATAGAAATAACGATTTAAGTCTCGATAGAAATTTTGGATATATTAGACCATTATCAAGTCTTGAGAGTGCGGACAACAACCAAAACAAATCCCAACCCGGAAAAATGCCAAACTTATTACCATTTTTGCTTTTCCTTTTTCCTCGATTTCTGGTCTATAGTACAATACGAGTGTTGGAGTGGGCTTTTGAGGTTGACTAAATCGTATCAGTTCAACCCATTGAACAAAGGCAAAGGAGTCCCAAACCTTCTTTGAGCTTTGTGAATGAAAGCATTCAAAGATAAGACATCCCTTTGAACATAAGACAACATTGACTAAAACATTTAAAGAGATTTGCAACAATTGTGTGTTCTTTCGATTTGAGATTCCAAACATATATACACAACACATGAAAACAATTGCTTCAATTCTGGCGGTAATGAGACTTTCTGACAAGCCTTGTTTTTGTATGTGTCTCGGTTGCGGTTATGACCATTGTTGCATCTTTTAACTAGCTGAAGATGGTCCAAAGTACATACAAATTGGAGGGTTGATCTTTAAGATGGAAAGGATTGCGGATGGAATTGTCCAAATCCCATCTCCACAGATCAGCCCTGATGCTACTGCACCTGCAAAGTCGTCTGCATCTTTCCTGTTGATCCGTTCCCATATGAATAGTATCACAGTTCCAACAAACATGTCAATGGCGAAGTAAGCTCCAATGTAGAACGGGACAGCCATGGCCATTGGGATTGGGATGAACTGAGAGATCTTAGGCGGTGTAATGTCTCTTAGGAGATTGACAACTAAAGCTGCGATGAAAAACCCGTAACAAAGAGCTAAACAATGCTTAGGAAGCTCCGCGAAGCCCTCAATACCGAGAATTGCCATCTCACGGAAAATTACTGCATACGGTGCTTTGTATGGACCGTTGGGATCACCAATGTCAAAAGCACTCCAGAACAGCCAGAATGTGAGCGGAGCGATTATACAACCCATTGCGGTACCCACGAGCTGGCTTACAAACATGGATTTTGCAGATGATAGAGTGAGGTAACCTGTTTTGAAGTCTTGCATAAGATCAGCTGCAGTAGAGACGATTGACATCATAACACCACATGCAGCTAAACCTGCAATGACTCCACCATCACTTCCTACTACAGAAGCAATTATGAAAAGACCGATTTTTCCATAGGTTGATGCAAGACTCCAGTCTGTGAGCCCACATCCATAAGAGTTGCAGAAGGCGAGAGCTGGTGCAATGAAGTAAGAACAGAGAACAAAGTACCATTTCAAAGGTGGGAAGATCAGTGGGATTACTGCGGTTGAGATAGCTGCAAGACCCACATAACCAGAAATCGCAAATCCAAAGGGTATACGGTCCTTCAGAAATACTTCATCTCTTTTCCTCTTCATCTGCAGAACCTCAGAAGCTTCGCTGTCATCTGAAGTAAGGAAATAGAAGAACGTACAGTTTCAGAGTTTACCAGTCTTTAGAAAGTGGTCATGAGAAAAACCAAGTTATCTGTAATACAGGAACATGTAAGAGATGAATCAGGATAAAATATGCTCTCACCTACAACATCGGTCACTATGGGTAGATTATGTCGTCTAGAGCTACTGTTGCATATTTCCTTCACAGTAACAGCGATGATCTTGACAAGATTGTAAAGACCGTCACCGAGGATAATGGCAATGGCGATAAAGACCTTCAAGTGTCAGGAATGACATAAAAGAATCAGTACTTTTAAAATATTTCTGGTTCCTCCCTTTTTACATAAAATTGTGATTATACAACAAAATTACTAACTGAGCTGCTTATACTGTACCTTATATCCATAGAGACCTTTGAAATCGTTGGAGCCAAGGTCAGCTGGATACCAATCCCCGGCATGTTGTGATACAAATGGCCACAGAATCCCCCAAGAGATTATTGCACCTAGAAGAACCGAGCAATTCACTATATGGGGGCATATAAGACCGCATCCAATATAAGTAGGACTAAAGTCGAAGTAAAACCTGGCAGAAAATGGCGAGACTAGTTATAATATGAACCAATATACCTCCCAAAAGTAGCAGAAAAACACATTCCATCTAAAGTCCATTATCAGATATCTACTGATATAATAACCTTGGACACTAAATCAAATTGGTTAAGAGATAGCATGAACGTACGTGTTCTTGAATAGCGTCAATCCAAGGGTAGGGAAGTTATCAAATCCACAAGCATCTCCAATACCACTGAAGAACCACTTGAAACAACTCCAAATTAAGCTAAGGCTCAGGTATTTTCCAAGACATTTGACCTGGTTACTGTAGTGAACAATATTGCAGGTATAAGGGTCAATAAAATAAAGATATTGCTTGTGGAAAGCAACGATTGAATGATTCTCGATGCAAATTACCCTGCAAGCTCAGCTCCAGTGTTGGTGTGGAAGCTGTTAATTAGCATTGCTGTGGCGGTTCCACTAGGATACGTAAGTTTGTAGTCCAAAACCATCACCTGAGATCAGTAAAACTTATGTATTTTCAAAAAGATCGAGCTACGGTGAAAGGTTGCTATATATTTAGTATACTATTGAGATGCTACCTTGCGAAGTGGAACGAGACTAAAGAGCCCCAAGAAGCTGACTACAAATAAAAAACCAATCATCCACCACAATCCTGGATTTAGAACATCTTCTGCATGGTTTCCCGGATAGTCAGCTCCAATGAGATTGTATGTCTTCTCATCCATAGCAATCAAATATGAACCAAATCCCCCTGAAATGAATGCAAAAATCAATATAAAATAGAATGCAAACACAAAGACAATCCAAATCAAAACTAAAATGATTCATTTCTCAGAAACAACTACAGATAAATTCAACGCTCGTGATTCCAAGTCAATCAATTAGAATACTGATCAATTCACAATTACACAATTACCAATAAAAGTACTGTTCCGATGATGGACTTCTTTTTTGAAATTTCAGAATCTGATTGCTATGTCGAATACATTGTTAGAGAACAAAGATCTAGGAGTAATCAAGCTTTATACCGCTAAAGGCGAGGCCATAGCAAGCGACAACACAAGTCTGGATAACTGTGTTCTCTTGCTTGGTGAAAGGCTTCACTGTAAACCCTAGCTTCGACAAGAAACCAGTCCAGGACTTGACGAAGAAGAAGCCAAGTAAACCAGCAGCGACGTTCAACGAAGGGATAATTCCAACCGTCAGATTGAGTTTATGAGTAATGATGCAGAACAAAGTCCCCAACAAAGCGCTCACAACCAATCCTCGAATCGTTATCTGCTCTTTCCAGACAGGAACATGCTCATCAATCTCCGTCGTGATTTTTCCAGATTCCGGCAACAATGCCTCCGTTATTTCCTCCGATCTAGGGATCTCCGTCCCCATGATTAAGCTCAATGTGAGAGTTTTTAGTAGCTTTCACCAATTTCTGTTCGAATCTTCTCGAGAAAATGGCTCCGAGGGTCTAGAGAAGAGAGAATTCAAAGGAATTTGGCTATGGCGGAAGCGAAATTTGACGGATTTGAGGTTAGTTATGGAATCTTAAGATTAGACGCAAAGTAGTTGTTAAGGTCGAATAAGAAAGTGCCACGTGTAATTTTAGTCAGTTACGTTAATCTACATCGAAACGATAAATTTTGCTGTTGAATGGATTGATTCGAACTTGCGAACCATAAATGTGTTTTGTTCTTTTCTTTGTTCCTCGTCAGGTTCAGATCAATTTATCTCTTTGCCATTTATTCAACTAAATTTTGAAACGCTCTTTTTATACTTTCTTTTCGTTTGTTGGGCTCACATTTAATATTGGGCCTTGGGTCGGTCCATGTCTATCTTTTTTTTCCCAACTGTCCATGTCTATGCTATGTATATAAAATTCTTATTTTCTTTCTTACTAAATAAACATATGCACGGAATATAATTTATACATTTTTGAATTGCTTCAAAAATATAATTTATACATATAACTTCTTTTAGCATGGGCTGTACTTTTTTAATAATACAGTATATTTGGTATACGTGCTTTTAATTTGTTATATATTCTTCTCATTATTTGATAGACAAAACTTGATTCATAACCAAAGTTAATATCCAAAAATATTTTGTTTTCTTTCATCTTTCATCTGTAAAGTGTCTATTACCATTTATGGTTGAGTCAAAATATTTTTGTAGGCTTATAATTATATAGTTTTATAAATTAACAATAAATAATTGGTAATCTTGAATAATAGTTTATACATAAATTGTTAATTCAAATGAGTGAATTGATAATAATAATAATAATAATAATAAAAAAAAATTAGAAAAAAAACATTTACATACAAACTGAAAATCAGATCCATACCCTAAATGTTTAGGATATAATATTAATCCGAACTCGGAAAAATATTTAGATAAGAAATGGTTATTTTGGTTTGGATTAAAAAATCAGATCCATAGTCAATATATTTAGGAGATAATTTAAGCTCATCACATACTAGCTAGATCAGAAACAAATTAGTACTAAACAACATAACTTCTAATAAAAGATATGGTTTATGAGTTAATAATTTACATTGTTGTTATAGGAATCACAATAATATCATAATATCAATATAAATAAGTTTACGTAAAGTATATCAAATATAATAAATATTTCATGAACGTTAATTTTACAAAATTAGCCTATTTGTCAATCTAATATTCTTATTAATTTTTAATGACATATGTAGTAATATAATACATCAATAATATAATACGTTGTTTATACACCGTATACTCCTAAAGAAAGACTTCAACTTACCATAATTTTATATAATATACATAAAAACTACCTCATATTATACGTTGTATATACAAGATGTACTACTAAGGAATATAAAATTCATTTTTTTTTAATATAGTATGTCAAATTGTCAACTATAAGTTATATATAAGATACATAATACTAAAGAAAGATATACACAACAGAGTTTACTTATACTCTTTCAAATTGTCAACTTAAATTATACGTTGTAACAGAGTTTACTTATACTCTTGAGATGTTAAAGCTCTGTTTCATATACATTTCATACTTAGAACAACAATTGCAGCAACGATGACTGTTGACTTTCCAAACAGTTTGATTTTCATACTTTTCTGCTTCTGGCTTCTATGTTACTATCTCTTATTCAAGAAACTAAATGGATCAAAAATTGGTTATGATTTGCTTCGGAGCCCTCCGAGTCTTCCGATCATTGGCCATCTTCACCATGTCCTCTTCGCTCCAGCTTACAAGTCTTTACAGAATCTCTCTATCAAGTACGGACCTCTCCTATATCTCCGCATCTTCAACTTCCCTGTGATCCTTGTCTCTTCGGCTTCAGTGGCTTACGAGATCTTTAAGGCCCATGAAATGAACATCTCATCTCGCGAGAACCCTCCAATTGACGAGTCCCTCTTGCTCGGATCTTCAGCCTTTGTAGGCGCTCGTTACGGAGATTATTTCAAGTTCATGAAGAAGCTCTTAGTTACGAAACTGTTCGGACCACAAGCACTTGAGCGGTCACGAGGCATCCGTGCAGATGAGCTAGAGCGGTTCTACAGAAGCTTGTTTGATAAAGCTATGAAGAAAGAAGATGTTGAGATTGGTAAGGAAGCAACGAAGCTCAGTATCAACAGCATCTGTAGGATGAGCATGGGGAGGAGTTTTTCAGAGGAGAATGGTGAGGCAGAGAGAGTTAGGGGACTGGTTACGGAGTTAGATGGGTTAACGAAGAAGGTTTTATTAGTAAACATATTGAGATGGCCGCTTGAGAAGCTCGGAATCTCACTGTTTAAAAAAGAGATTATGTATGTTTCAAGCAGCCTTGATGAGTTGCTGGAGAAGATTCTTGTGGAACATGAAGAGAAATCGGACGAGGATCGAGGTTTAGACTTGATGGACGTGTTATTGGAAGCTTATAGAGATGAAAACGCAGAGCATAAAATCACTAGGAATCACATCAAGTCATTGTTTGTGGTAAATTTAATGTTCCTCTCATTTTTTTTTTTGTCAACAATAATTGTATCAACAAGATCGGATCCGTAGTCAATGTTGAATTCTTCTTTCTTTATTTTTTTCGACTAAAAAACGTTACAAACTTGCAGGAGATCTTCTTTGGAGGAACTGATACCTCAGCACAAACAATACAGTGGACAATGGCAGAAATTCTTAATAACCCTAAGATTCTCGAGAAATTAAGAGAGGAAATTGATTGTGTTGTAGGGCAAACAAGGTTGATTCAAGAAACAGATTTACCTAATCTCCCTTATTTGCAAGCAGTGGTTAAAGAAGGTCTACGGTTACACACACCATATCCTATCTTTGTAAGGAAGTTCCAGGAAAAGTGTGAGATCGAAGGTTTTTGTGTACAAAAAGGTACCACACTTGTTTTTAATTCATATGCTGTGATGAGAGATCCTGCTTCTTGGGAAGATCCAGATGAGTTTAAGCCAGAGAGGTTTCAAGGAAAAGAAGAAGAGAGAAGATCACTCAAGTACATTGCTTTTGGGAGCGGAAGAAGAGGCTGTCCTGGATCAAATCTGGGTTATATATTTGTAGGAACCGTGATTGGATTGATGGTGCAATGCTTTGACTGGAAAATCAAAGGAGACAAGGTCAAATTGGAGGAAGCTGGAGGAATAAACTTGACCATGGCTCATCCTCTTAAGTGCACTCCTTTTCCTCGAACACAAATTCTCATTCCTAACCTCAAAATTCCATGACAATGAAAAAGAGCAAGAAAACCAAATCATAAATATGAAGACTAATAGCTCTATATTAGTTTTCTTTATTTCCATTTTCTTTCTTCTTAATAAGAGAGACATTGAGTCTTCCTTTTGTTAGGAAAACACAATCTCAACCTTTCCCTCTTGTTCTTGTTCTCGCTTTTGTATTTGCTTTATGTAATACAAGTTTCCATCGTACTTGTTGTTGTTGATATTGTTATTGAACTTTTCCTTGAAGTTTTCATCGTACTTATTGTTGTTATAGTTGTTGTTATTGTTGAACTCTTCGTTGTTGTAACCGGTGTTCTCGTATCTCTCTGTGTTATCTTGGTATAACATGCAAACTCATAACTATGCATCTAATCAAAATTGCACTAGGCCAATCCACATGATTATTACTTAAAACCTTTTAAGCATCTTTATTATAGTCTTAAATGCTAAAAAAGACATTTTGTCAGTATTTAGAAGAAATGAATATGTGAGAAGCTGAAAAGCTTTGTGTTGTTCTAAATCAAATTATTCTTCCTAATTTTGCTCCATAATAAAAATGGACATAATAGTGTCATCTTAATGATAATTAAATAGCCTCGAGATGCTTTGTTACGTAAAAATAACTTTATAGTTAATGTCTTCAACTTTCCCGATCTTCAAGCAAATTTATATTTGATTATTTGGGAGGTCAGACAGAAAAATTTGAAAAAGCTGATTTGAAGTGCAGCAGTAATATTTATCGTATCATGTACTCGTAACCATTCTTCCTTTATTCTACGACAAAACATGAAATTAGATTCTGGGCCATAAGATTACACCTGAAGGTACTATGTGAATTTGTTATTGACCTGCTCTTCGGATTTTGGACGGAATTTGTATCATTATTGTGATTTGTAAATAAAATAAAAACAGTATACGATGATTTGTTAGATGAAATGACTGATCAGAAAAAAATTAAATTTAGCAGTCCAAAATTTTGGACTAGACTTTTACTACTATATTCAAATTATATTGTCGATTTTTTTTTTGTCAATCCTACTCATTTTTTTTCTACTAATGGGATTGACAAACGTCTGATCCATAGCTAAATTACTCCCAGTGGAGCTGGCGGATTTGAACCCCCAACTGATGCCAAGCTAGATCAGGGGTAAACCAACTGGACCACGTGTTTCTTGGCTATTGTCGATTATTTGAAGTTATTAATAATATATAGTGATAAATAAATAAGAAAACCAAATTAAGAATGCTTGTTATTTTAGTCGTTTAGTATTTACAATATTATTTTGTTTCAAAATATTTGATGTTTAACAATTAAACATTAGTCTAGGCTCCCATAAGGTTTTAGAACTTTTGTGTTACAAAAAAAAAAAATTAAACACATATTTATATTATTTTTTCATCCAAAACATATATTTATATATTGAAAAAGAAATTTAGGTAAACTTATTTTTGTTTTTAAATTACACAAATGTAATAGTAATGTTTTTTCAAACTGACGTAATTATCAACTAATTTGATATCAATTTTTTTTTCTTTTTTTGTTGTTGTTAACAGATATCAAAATTTAATTTAATATATTATTTTCGTGAAAACGATGTGTTACTGAATAGGAGATAACTGATTTTTGTATAAAACTCATGTTACTTCTTCTTCATAGTATCAAATATTAATTATGGGAGAATGTGTTATTAATGAAAATCAATGTCTTTATTGTCTATGCTATAATTAACAATTGTCGCAGTTATAAAAATATAGAAAAGACATAGATTTTCTTGGTTTATTATTCTAAGTGAGCATTATGCGTAACCTGTTTAATTATATATCGTCGATATCACCCAGAAATATTCATGTCGATTCCATGCTTTCTATTTGTGGACGTAAATTCATTTACGATTTACAGAACACAGTCAGAGAAGTCTTTAACTAGTGGAACCTAAAACTTCAAAGATATATATACAAGAGAAAATAAATAAGGACCAAGGGATGAAACTATGTATAAAGCACGTTGTTTATTTTAATTGTCATTTAGTGCATGTTCAATAATGCGATTTGATAATTGAGTGTACTAACTATTATACGAAGTGATCACAATGTGGACGTATCGATCACAAAGATTATAAGAAGAAAAAAGATCTTAAAAAGCTTACATGAAATAGTTCTTTCTTCTTTTTTTGACCCACAAAGTATGATGTTGAAAATTGCTTCTACTATCTTTATTCGATATTTAAAGATTCCTAATTCTAACGGAGATTTCGACCAAGTCATTTGAAAATTGAGTGAAAGTATTTGTATGTATATGTATATATTTTAACAAAGATGTGTATGCCGTTTTCAGAAATTCTATATACATGGGTTAATTTTGTTCGAACCAGAATTAGTACAATAGTCAATTTATGTGATGAGAAAATAGTTAGGCGGAGATGTGCATATCCTTAAGTGTTTTTTGTTGCAGGTAGGTAAGAAAGCAATTTCTTTTACTACATTGATCTCGTGTCAGAAGTGCAAAAAGAGAAGTTTATGTTCCTTTGTAAGTTCAATTTATAGCATTTCCGTTGGAGAGAAAATATGTTATATTTAACTAGATCGAAACTTTGGAGCCAACCTAATTTCATTGGTAGAATTTATAAGGAGAGAGTGTAGATGTAGCGTCAGTCATTGTCATTAGTCAATCAATGAGGCTAAAGAACAAAAAAAAAAATTCATGGGTAGAAGAGATGAAGCGTACGAGTAGAAAATCTAGGACTTTTTTCTGCTTTATACCATGTAAAGATTGGAAAAAGTTGTTTATTATTGATTATTGCATTTTTTATACAAGCAGGTTAACTAACCTAAAACTCAAATATGAAATAGATACATAATATTATAAGTATATAAAAATATAACATATTTTCTTCAATAGCTCGCCTCAAATTTTCAATATATCTTTTTTCTTCCTAAAAATGTTAGAATCTTTCTTTTTCTCCAGAAAATTTTACTAGCTTGACTAAGTATGATTTTTGGCGGGTCTTAGGCCAAGCCAAGCCGAGCTCAAATCTTTGGTGGGACGTAAGCCAAGCCGAACCATACTCTGACTCTTTGTGGATTGTAGGCTGAGTCGACTAGAGTTGGAATTTTATGTGCCGAGCTAGGACATTGTCCATATCTTTGGTGCGTCTTTGATTATTATTTTAATAAAATCAAGCTCGATAGGCTAAACTGAATCTTGGAGACGGAATTCAACCTTCCCCCAACAACCTCCATCGACACTAAATGTTATATTTTATTTTGTTGGCCTAGTAACTGGTTTGTAGTCAAGTATACCAAATATTAGAACGATGATCGGATTCAAACAATTAACAAACGAAAAAACTTAAACTGATGAAGAACAAAGATCGAAAGAAGAAAGGATCAATTGCAGAGGCGAAGAAGATTTTTCTGCATTTGAGCCGATTACGCCTTCAATTCCCATGAAAGAATACTCGAAGGTATAGCTCCAATGATACTCTGCTCTCACACCAATCTCACGCTTGAAGAAAGATGAAACTCTAAAGAAGATAGTCTCTGTATTGCTCTGTGATCGAAGAAGAAGATTTCGTGAAAAGCTTATATCTTGATCAATCTCTCCAGCTCAATATATAGACCTCTTTTTATCTCAAATCCAATCCGTTAAAACTGAATCTGTTTTGTAACAGACTCAATCTTATCTTAATATTGTTAATGATTATCTTATCATTATTGAAACCTTAATGTATATATGTTTTACAATATATCCTAAGTATTCATGTCATTAATTTGATAATCATATCCTAACAGTCTCCACTTTGATTTTCAAATTGATATAAGTTGCATTGATGTCATTGAATGACTTGAATCAACCTTTAGAGTTGTGCAACAGAATAAACTTCATTTATACAACATTCAGACTAAACATATGTCTTTGTTATAGTCTCACATAGTTTCTCCTTTGTTAAGTACCATCGTACTTATTACATCAAGACTTCTTTAGTCTCATTACTAAGTTCTTCTCCTTGTTTACTTCCAACTGTTACAAAGTACATTCATTCTTATATGTTTTGACCTTTTGAACCTATGATCTAATTTAATAGATCATTAGGTAAGGAACTTAAGAAATCATGTTCTTCCAGTTCCCTTTAATCCCATTTGCTTTGCCGTTTCCAGAACCACACGTCCACTCAATGGCTATTAGTCACTGGATCAGCAATATTGTTCCCAGAACTTTATGAATTCCATAGATAATACTCCAGTTTCTATGAAACTTCTAATCATTTTGTGTCTCAATCGTATATGTCTCTTTTTACCATTGAATGACTTGTTCATGGCCACAGCAATGGCTGCTTGTGAATCACACCTCATAGAGATTGATTGACATCCTTTTCCAAATCTAGGAATATCAGACAACACTATTCTTAACCACTCTGTTTCTTGACCTGCAAGTTCCAAAACCACAAGTTTAGATTTCATTGTAGATCTTGCAATACATGTCTGCTTCTTGGACTTCCAAAACACTGCTCCTCCACCTATTGTGAATATGAACCCGCTTGTTGAGTTGACCTCGTCATTGTCAGTAATCCAGTTTATGTTGCAATAAGCTTCTAACACACATGATGAACCATCGTAGCACAACTTATAGTCAATTATTCCTTTCAAATACCTCAGTAACCTGTCAGTTGTTATCCAATGTGCCTTGCTCGGGTTTTGAGTGCATCCACTTAATCTGCTCACAATATATCATATGTCTGGTTTAGAGCAGTTCATAAGATACATTAGACTTCCTATGATTCTAGCATATTCACCCTGATTCACACCACTTTCTTCATTCTTTTTCAAGAGAATTGTGGAATCATATAGTGATTTGGTTGCAGATTCTTCAAGATCTTCTCAATATAATGTGATTGATTTAAAGAGAATCCTTTCTTAAATTTCTCAACCTTAATACCGAGTATCACATCTATCTCTTTCATACCCTTCATGCTAAATCTAGAACTGGGAAACTTCTTAGTCTCATCAATGATTTCTATTGAAGTTCCTAGAGGCATCATGTCGTCTATATATAGACATATTATGATATAATCTGCATCCTTTGTTTTACTGAATATACATGAATCTCCACTGTTTGAAGTGAAACCATCTTCTCTAAGAGTTGCACTAAATTTCTCAAACCACTGTTTAGGTGCATGTTTAAGGCCATAGAGAAATTTTCTAAGTTTGTATACCTTACTCTCTTGTCCTTCAACAACAAACCCCTCTGGTTAACTCATGTATATTTCTTCCTCCAAGTCTCCATTCAAGAATGACATCTTAACGTCCATTTGATGCACTATGAGATTATGACCTGAAGCTACTACAAGTAACAATCTTATACAAGCTATCTTGGTTACAGGTGCATAAGTATCAAAGAAGTCTAGACCATGCTTTTGTGCAAAACCTTGCACCACTAGTCTAGCTTTGTATTTATCTATTGAACCATCAGCTTTTAGCTTCTTTTTCAGAATCCATTTGCATCTCATGGCTTTGCTTCCTCTTGGCAAAACATCCAGCTCTCAAGTGTGATTCGTCATGACTGAATCATATTCATCACTAACAGCTTCCTTCCAAAACAAAGCCTCTATTGACTCCATTGCTTCTGCATACGAACTTGGATTATCATCAATAAGAAAAGTAAAAACAAATTCTTCACTTAACTCATGACTTTCAGCAATGAAGCTTGTAATGAAATCATCTCCAAAGTCTTTGCTTATCCTCATTCTTTTACTTTTCCTGAGTTCCACTTCTTCTGTTTCTCGACTTCTTTTGACACCTTGACATTCTGTTTTTTCAGTTTCTGAAGTCTTTCAGAAGGTAAAAACATTCTCAAAGAATCCTACATCTCGAGATTCTATTACATGACCAAAAACCTTTGTTATAGAATCAAGTGTCTTAGGTCCAATGTTAGTTCTTTTAAAGCTTGGAATCCCCACCTTTGCAAGGTAACCCCAAACTCTTACAAACAACAGATTTGGTTTAAAACCTTTCCACAATTCATAAGGTGTGGATGGAATTTTTTTGTGAGGTACCTTATTGAGAATGTTGCAAGCTGAAAGAACAACTTCTCCCCCAAAGTGAATTAGGCAAACCTGAGGTTATTCACATGGTATTCATAATGTTTTTTAGAGTCCTATTCTTTCTCTCAGCTATTCCATTATGTTGACGTGAGTATAAAGCTGTTCTTTCATGAATGATCTCTTCCTTAGCACAAAAGTTCCTTAGAGATTCACATTCATACTCTCCACCTCTGTCTGATCTTAAGTGCTTGATTTTAACATCTAGCTGCTTATCCACCTCTACTTTATATTTCCAGAAAGTCTCATACGTCTCATCCTTGGATTTCAGTAGATATACTTTAGTGAATCTGGAATAATCACCAATAAAAGTTACATAGTACTTTCTTCCTCCTCTACTGCAAGTACTCTTAAAATCAGCGAGATCAGTATGAATTAATTCAAGAAGACTTGATGATCTACTAATCTGTTTTTCAAAAGGCTTTCTATTGTGTTTTGCTTCAGAGAAAACTTCACACTTTGAGAAGGACTCTTTGACATTGTCTGTGATTAGATTTGCTTTACTCATTTTCTTAATTGATTTAACATTAAGATGGCCTAACCTTTCGTGCCATATGTTTAAAACACAAGTCAAATAAGCAGAATCATTCACAATCTTCTCATTAATATCTTCAAGTACAAAGTGATTTCCCTTACAATATGCTTTCCCTATATACTCATTGTTCTTAGTCAATACACTTTTACCAGATTCTATGGTTTGCTTTATACCTGCAGCCATAAGTAAAGCACTAGAAATCAAGTTCCTTCTCATTTCAGGCACATAAAGCACTTTGGTTAGAGTTAGTGTATAACTAGATGATATCATCAGCTCTACTTCTCCAGTCCCTGCAACATTTAGAGCTCTAGCACCTCCCAATAACACATTGTTAGAAGCAGATTCGTCCAAGGTTTTAAACAGATCCTTTTGATAACATATATGTCTAGTTGATCCTGAATCAATGATCCATTCCACTGCATCAGTTGCTGCAAACGCTTCTGTCAGGACAGCTACAAAGTTCTTCTGTGATTCCTTTTTATTGTTCTCCTTGAAACTGTTCTTAGAGTTCTCTTTTGGCTGAGGTGGTAACTTACAATCCTGCGTCTTGTGTCCAGGATTATTACAATTCCAGCATTTGAACTTCTTCTTTTTGAAGTCTGTTGTTTGTTTAGCTTGGTTCTTCTTCTTGAAACCTTTGTCATTGTTCTTCGGATTTCTGACAGAACTTTCTACAAGATTTGCATCGAGATTAAGAGACTGAGAATTGTAACTCACATACTTTCTGTTGGCTTCTTCTATCATAATATCATAAAGCAATTCCTCCAGACTCATCTTTCTCTTGTCATGTTTGAGTTTTGATCTATATTCATTCCAAGATGCAGGAAGTTTATCCACCAAAACTAAGACTGCGAGTTGATCATCCAGGAGAATTCCTTCTGACTGAATCCTACAAACAATAGCTTCATACTCATGTAGCTGATCAAGAATAAGCGAGTTTTCTTTCATAGTGAATGAACTCCATTGAGATGTAATGTACTACTTCTTCCCTTGATCCTCACTTCCGTATTTCTTTTTTAAACTTAACCAAATTTCCTTAGCATACTCGATTTTAACATTAATATTGAATAGCTTTTCAGATAAGTTTCTCAGAATGTGACCTTTACAAGTCCTATTATGTTCATCAAAAGATCATTCCCTCTTGGTCTTCTTTGGCGCATACTTATCGGAATCAAGAGCTTTCGTTGTGCCAGTTGAAGATTTATCGGACTCAGAAGTCTTCATCTCCGTAGATGACGAGGTGTCATCAATTAGAACATAGTCAAGATCGGCTTCTTGAAAGAAGAAGCGAAGTTCTTCGCTCCATCTTCTGTAATTCGATCTAATTAGCGGCTGTAGCTTCGAGAGATCAGGTACGATTGGATTCTTCATGTTAAGATCACTTATCTAATAAGATAATCGGCTCAAAATTGTTAGAACGATAATCGGATTCAAACAACAAACGAAGAAATGTTAAACTGATGAAGAAAGAAAAAGAAGAAAGGATCAATTGCAGAGGCGAAGAAGATCCTTCTGCATTTGAGCCGATTACGCCTTCAATTCCCGTGAAAAGAATACTCGAAGGTATAGCTCCAATGATACTTTGCTCTCACTCCAATCTCATTCTTGAAGAGAGATGAAATTCTAAAGAAGATAGTTTCAGTATTGCTCTGTGGTCGAAGAAGAAAATTTCGTGAAAAACTTATATCTCGATCAATCTCTCGAACTCAATATATAAACCTCTTGCACCGCTTTATCTCAAATCAAATCCGTTAAAACTGAATCCATTTTGTAACAGACTCAATCTTATCTTAATATTAATATTGTTAATGATTATCTTATCATTATCAAAACCTTAATCTATATATGTTTTAGAATATATACTAAGTTTTCATGTTATTAATTTGATAATCATATCCTAACACCAAATTATAATGGCTTCAATGTGAAATCATAATACCCAAGTGTAGCTACTTCTAGACCTAGAAATTATTCATTGAAGTCTTGGCACAAAACTTACTTGAGATGAACAAATTCTATACTTCCAAGTTACACACACTCATTAGGGTCATATCAATTATTTATCCTTACACTTTAAAGCTACTGTCTGTGACGTGGCAATGGGAGGACAAAAATAGTGGGAATCTCTCTCTGTGAACTAGAGGTTTCTATTGCTAACACACACCTTTTATTTTAAAGATTGAAAACAACACTTCATGTTTTGTAGATATGTGTATCACTTTCCTTTTGGGGGAAAAAGGCATGCAAGAAGAAACAGTACACAGTAGACAGACATGAATGATAATTCAATACGATTCTGTCGTGTCATGTCATGTCAAGTCATATTATACGATCATATTCATACACGTGTCACTTGTGTGAGAAGTTTCACAAACATGTCCGAACAAATTGTAAAAGTTAGAAGAAGTGGGGGGTCTCTCTTTAGTCTCTAGCTCAGCCAGAGACTTCCGTATATACACATACACACCTTTACTCGAGAACAACCTTTTCTTAGTTTCTTTAACGTCCCATCAATGTACTTTTATTATGATATTATAGACGTTTAATACTTCACGTAAATACCAAGCTTTTCTGGTTTAGATGATTTAGATAATAATTCTGACATAAAAAGTTGGTCTCTTGGTAGAATATAAAACAAGGGTTTCAGTAAATAAGTTTTGAACCATTGACCGAATTTTATCAATCTAATTGTTAACCAATAGAATTTTCACGTAAATAAACTACGATAAATCTATATAGATTCTCAACACATTACGACAGAAGAGAACAATACCAATGCCTGTTTCGACACTCAATCATTAGACTGCGATCCTTCTAGCTTCAACTTGAATCTACACCTATTTATATGGGTATACGCCCAACGGAATATAAAAAGAAAAAAGTTGAGATTAAGGATAACATGAAGGTAAGTATACGTTCTAATTTATAAGTCTAATCAAAAGACTTCTTTACTTTTTGATAGCTAATGAGCTTTAATTGTACTTAATCTCCCAATTATAACTAATCATGCATGTTAAATCACCTTCTCTTTCTCTCCGTCTCTTCTCTTGTAGTTGCTAAGTTGGATGCGAACTATAAAGCAAAATGGCATAATCCCATCAAAGGAGTTCAAAGGTATAATAATATAGAGAATTGTATCTTATGCAAAACCCTTTAAAGATTTGGTTGATTCTATAATGAGCATAAATGTAATGTCTCTCCAATCAATTCGTTGACCATAAAATATTGATTAACCTATCTTTTAGGTGGTTTTGGTTGTCTAAGAGCTCAGATTTCCTCTGATGTCCAAGACATCCGCACAAACTCCTTCTCTTTCTCTGGATACTCTCATGACCTGACTCCACATGAAGCTAAAGAGGAGCTTACGTTTGATGAAGATGGTTTCTGCGGATTTCTGGCCATTGGGACGCTTGGTAATGACCCTGAGACACCAAAGTTCTCAGCTTTGGTTGCAGAAGAAGATGGAATCGAAGATAAAAAGGAGATGGAAAAGCTCATTACTGAGAAACTAAACAAGTTTCTTGAAGAATATCCTAAGGATATTAGCAGTAAGGAGGTAGAGAGATCGAATGCAATAAGAGATAGAGAATCCAACGTATGTCCTATACAAGCGAAGGGAAACAATGGAGGAGGTGCAAAGAAGAAAAAGAGTATACTAAGCCTCTTCAAGGGAAGAGAAACAGTACAAGGAAAGTCTTACAAAGCGAAACATGGCACAAGTGATGTGATCAAAAGGGTATTTAAAAAGCTTCATGGATCTTCAAAGACAAAAAATAATGATGATGATGATGATATTATGCCCAAGAAGAAGAAAGATCTCAGAAAGGTTTAAGTTTCTTTTAGACTTGAGCATTTTCAAATCACAGATTGGTATGAAGAAATCTGAATGTTAGATGTGGATTTTGTTTTGGCTACAGAGTGTTCAAAACTTCCGAAGTAAGGTCCATCCTGTTCTCTATACACCTCCAAAAGATGATCACAAAGTAGGTAACAGAAGAAAACTGGATCTCAAGGTTCCTGATCTGCTTCTCGCTTCAAGTTCCATATCTCAAGGAAACAGCAAACGAGAAAACTGGATCAAGACCGACACAGAGTGTAAGTCAATATACTATATGTACAGAACATTGAACACAAAGTTTACTCTTTGGTATTCTGATTTCTTTCATGTATAGTTTTTAAATCGTTTGCTTGCTTTTGCAGATCTTGTTTTAGAACTGTGAAGATCAACATACTGTGCAACAAACCTCCATTAATGTTCGTAAAGTTCTCTACTATAAGATTCATATATAGTATACAATATCAGTATCTATGTGTTGTCAAAGGGTATGTAGTCAAGTTCAAGTCAATGTGTAAGAAGCTCTAGTATGAAAGTATCGTACGTGAATTTAAACAGCATCCAAAGTACCACTTGCACTCAATTTTTTAACCGCTCATAACCGTCACATATTTGCTCCAAACCAAGCACTAATGAATCTAAAACATATATCCGATAGAACGAATTTAACACCACTAATGGAAGCCTCACAGTACAAAAAGATAATAACAATTTGAAAAGATCTATAGGGGTAAAACATACACTAATGGCAAGAAACAAAGGTACTGAGCTCAGTGCTTGTTCAACCGGATTTAACCGGTTAACATAAAACCAAAAGCTAGCCTTCATTGGGTCCACTGTTACTCTATACTCAAGAGAGAAACAAACAAAAAGGTAAACCAAACTACTAGGAGAACTATCAAGTAGACTCATATCTTAATCTCTACTTTTGGTCTTAATCTCTACTTTATATCAAATTCTTTAACAAAAAGCAAACAACACCAAAGCGCATAGAAAAAACTGATTGAACAATCATGAAAAGAGAAAGACGAAGATAAGTTCACAAAAGCAAAGCCAATAAAGAGTGGCAATGCTTTTCCTCGTAATCTATCACTAACCTTAGTATCTTAATCCCTTATACCTTCTCCTTAGCCACCAAGAAAAGCCAAAAGACTCATCAATCATCTCCTACATAACTCTCCACTTGTCTCTATCTTCACCTGCAAACAACAGACCACTCTTTATAATCACAGTTCACATAGCAGTATTTGGTATAAAACACTTACAAAACACTAAGAAGCAAAGAGAACACAACTGTTATATATGAGTACAGATTGGGGACCGGTGATTTTAGCAGTGTCTCTGTTCGTTCTACTCTCACCAGGATTACTCTTCCAGCTTCCAGCGAGGACGAGAGTGGTGGAATTTGGCAACATGACTACAAGTGGTATTGCCATTTTGGCTCACGCAGTTATATACTTTTGTATACTCACAATCTTGGTTGTTGCTATACAAGTTCACATACATATCTAATCTCTGCTTCTTCATAATGTAATGCAAATGTTAACAAAAAAACAAGGCATTATTGCAGATTCCAATGTCTGTACAAATCTCTCTTCTAATCTTTTTTTCATTATTTGGCTTCATTGCTCGCTATTGTTTATGGCTAGTAAAATTATCAAACAGATGTGACTTGTAACATAAATTAAGGTAACAAGTAAGCTAATTGAAGCAACATCACAATACAACAGAGTCCTTTAGACAAAATCTGTTTGTTACAAGTTACAAACATAAGAACAAAACTATAGATTAAGGTAACATAAAAACCTTAATTTTACAGAGTTTCTAGACCCATTTCAAAAGGGTACCTTTATTATAAATTGTTTATGGAATAATAAATAACAACATAAGAGAACGAGATAAGATTTCAACCAGTGTAGATGTGGAGATTAACAGCGAGGATTAAAATGGAATAAGCGGCGAAGAAGATGAGAGTATGAACAGCTATGGCTTTTCCATTGGTTTTGAGACTACCAAAATCTACAGTACGATTGTGCCCAGGCAATGAGAAGAGAAGTCCAGGCGAGAGAATCACAAACAAGACGACACCGACGAGAACAGGAGCCCAATCCGCCATTATAAGTTTTAAAGTAAAAAAGGTTGCAACTTTCTAAAGCGGTGGAGATGGAAGAAACTAGAAAAAGAAAGGAAGAGGAAAGTTTAAGCTAATGGTGATGTTATTTTTGTGTTAGTAAATAAATTAAAACTTTAATCTCGTAAGTCGTGATTATTAATTAATTAATCTCTTGATTAGTAAAGAGAACATAGGAGAACACGAAAAATATTACTCCAGATATTAATTTAATTTATTTTCTGCAAGTCAAGTGGTTAACCACTAACACAAAAAAAAAAAAAAAAAAAAAACTNNAAAAAAAAAAAAAAAAAAAAAAAAAAGACTATGGGTCATCGAATTTATCAGAAGCCTGAGTCGGTGGTTTTTTTTTTTTTTAACAATGGCCGTAGTTTTGAATGTGGTTTTTGGTTTTCGAATTTCTCAAAAATTTATTTCATAGCATTTAACATTTTGATTAAAAACTATAGTTACTAAAATAGGAAAATGTTATGAAACGTCAACATTTGTTGGCAAAATAACTATATGAGTGGAGTCCACGCATTACTATGCATGGATAGTAGAACTAAAATTTGTCTATATATACGAACATTTCGTAAAGTAATCAGACACTGAATCAGAAACAAAAACTTATTTCTCTCTTATTATCTTCTTTCTCTCTTTTATTTTTAACATGTTATCAGCACGATTAGTCCCGCACAGGAAAAAGGTAAAGTTTAATATTTTGAAAATTTTATATTTCCACTTTATATTATAAGGAAACTAGCATGTATTTATATATGTCTTATATTCCAATTATATATATATATATATCTTGTAATTTCAATAGTTTGTGTGGGTGATTTAGTCCTCATATATATATNATCTTGTAATTTCAATAGTTTGTGTGGGTGATTTAGTCCTCATATATATATTAAAATATCTGATTATATATATATATATTAATATAGTGGTCGGATTACCGCCATTATATTAATATTATAGTGAT
>OVAX01001131.1:594-53215 GCA_900406405.1 Lepidium africanum
AACTACATCGTCTCTGCGATGCCTTGTTTCAGCTTCCCTACGCCGATTTCCATTCTCACGCCCATAGGGCAAGTCTCTATCTCTACGATCCCTCTTCAAGGCACCTTCATTACCTCTACCATTCCTCTCTCTTCCTCTTCTCTCATTCCTAATCTCACCTTCCTCATCCTCTTCAGAGCATTATGATCTCTACGTTTCCTTTCACTGTATCGCCCACCTCTCCTACTCCTTTGCCTACCATCTTCTTCATCAGAAGGTTTATCTGCTATAATTCTACTACCCCTATGACTCCTCTCTCTACCCTGTTTATCTATGACTTCAGGGCTCCTCTTCCTTACTCTCCGATCAAAACCATCATCACCATCTTCATCTTCCAACTCTTTACGACTCTTTCTTACATCTGCAGAATCCTAGAAAGATGTTTCCCATCTTCTTCATCAGAAGAAGTATCAGCTCTAANTAGAAAGATGTTTCCCATCTTCTTCATCAGAAGAAGTATCAGCTCTAACTCTATCCTTATTCCTTCCCTTACTTACCCTCCCTTCACCATCACTATCGACCTCAATTCTATTACCTCTATCTCTTTCTTTATCATCCTCAGAACCAGAATCGACTTCTCTACGAGATTTTGTCGAACGCCTAGCTAATTCCTCATCAGAAGAAGATTCTTTTCTTACCTTATCTCCACTGCGTCTCTCAATCTCAAGATCTCGTCGCGAACTCCGATGGTCCTCATCATCAGAAACCCTAATTCGACGACCACCATCTTCTGTCTCCCTCCTCGATTGCCTAACATCTGGACTCCTCTCCCTCCTTCTCCTATCCCTTCTTCTAACTCTCTCTTCTTCTTCAGACGAAGAACTATCATGCCTCCCCATAGTTAGAAAAATTCTCAGCTACAAATCAAATTACAGAACCCTACTGAGACTGTCTAAGATCTGTATCGATGAGAAAAACGAAAGACAGAAAAATCTTTTCGATTTGGGTTTTGTTGCGCTCCTCTGAAGCCGACACGGTTTTCTCTTATAGATTCTCCAAACGGCACAATGTCTATTTCCATCTATATTGGGCTTGAAAGGCCGATAAGAAAAACAAAATATAATACTAATGGGCCAAGGCTCAAATATACTTGAGCCCAAGAGTCCACTTTGTTATAATATTTTACCGAATATTAGCAAAAAGTTTAGTAAGCACACATTCCAAGACATACTAACTTCAAGAAAGATGCCATAGTTCGTGGCATATACTCTCAGCAATTTTCCAAATTTTATTTACTTTATTTTTGACAGCTACCAAATTCATTTATATTTGATTCTCTTCCTAAAGACACCTAATGTTAACCCAAAACAACACGAATAAATATACATAAATACCGAGTTATTTTGAATATGGTGGTTAAGATAATTAAGCTAATAATTTATAATAACTTAAAAAATAAATTTTAAGGATGGACTGTAACCTATAAATCGCCCTTATCGATTCAATTGTTAACAAAAAAAATTAAAATTAAATAGATAACATCATGTTTAGTCCTCAACAGAAAAACCAAAAAACAAATAATTAAATTGGTTCTAATTTATGGAGAAAAACTGTTCAATTATAATATTTTAGTATTTTCAATTTTGGATTTGGTTCGGTTTAACTTTTAACCAAAAAAAAGAATTAAAGAACTAGATTACACTAATTAATTTTAATTATACTAATTATTGTTCAGTTTTTTGGTTAACTTTATTATGTTAATAAATTTGGTTTCATAATTATTTTTAGTTACAACCAACCATTCGAAATCAAATCGATTAAGAAATGAAATTATTTTAAAATCTATTTTTGTTTTCATTTCAAGTATTTATTTGAAATCGAAATTGTAACAAAAAAAAATCCAAAAAACGAAAGAATCAATTCAAATTGAATCGAATAACTGAATGTTTAAGACTAATTTTTAAAATGATGAAAGAAAACTTTTACATTACAAAACATAAAGAAAATAAAACTCTTCCTATAAATTAAGATTAAATTAGTTGACAATAAAAATTAAGTTTAAAATTAGCAGTTTGACCAAATTAAAAGACATTATATTGAACAAGTCTCGACGGTCATTAACTATAATGCAATAAAATTAAGCTAACGAATAAAGAGGCAAAAGGTCCCACGTAAGAATACGATAAGACAACTATTTTGGACTTCTACTTTCAAACGTATAAAAAAAAAACTAAAAAAAAAACGATTCACAAGTCTGAAACACAAAGCAAAAGCTTTTATTAATCGTAACCAAAACGCCAAATCAATACCGTTCAACTGAATTTCTGACTCTTTTCTTAGGATTTCGATTCCTTGTACGTTATCTTCTTCTTCTTCTTCAACTACTCTTTCTTATGAATTGTGTGTTGATTTAATTTCTAGGGTCATTTCAGATTAGATGGAGAAAGGAGCTGAATTTGAGGATGATAATACACAGAAGAAGAAGACAGTTACTGATGGTTTTGTCGGCGGTTTTTTTCCTGTCTCTACCACTAAGATCGCGTGGAAATCAAGGAAAAGATCAGGTTTTATACTCTTGTTTTCTCTAACCATCAAAGATTCTGAATTTACTAGCTCAATTTTCTATTTTTGGTCTAAGAGATTTGAGCTTTGTTTAAGCCATTCTTGAAATTTAGCTCTCTATGAATTGTTTACCAAAGTCTGTAGTTAGAGATCTAGACAGAAGCTTAAGTTCCTTAAACTTGGAATGTTAAAAGACCTTGTAACTTTGATTTTGCTCTGATCTGTTTTCATTGCATGTGTGTTTTGAACTCAACATATCAAGAGCTATGATTGCAGGATCTGTGAACTCAGAGAAGGCACCAGAAGCTGTTATGGAGGTTACATCAGAGAAGAATGAGGCAACAGCAATGGAGACTGAGAAAGTTGGGGAGCCAATGACTACTACTCCTGTTCTGTCTGAGAAAAGAAAAGCTTTGTTTGAGCCACTTGAACCCATTACAAACTTGAATGGAAAACGACCAACTGCTGCTGATTCATTGTTGCCACCACCAGATTTCGAGACTGCGAATTACCCGAAAGGTTGGTTGATTGGTAAGAAGAGGAAGCTGGTAAATGTTGATGTAGTCGAAAGCATGCGAAGAATTGCTGTCCAAGAAATGAACAGAAAGGTTAAACAAACAACACTGAAAATGCTAGTGTTTTTTTGGGTTTTTGAGGATTTTGATTTAAGTTTTGTGATTGTGACAGGATCGAGAGATTAATGGGTTGAACGAGCAGCTAGAAGAGGATGCACGGTGCTTAGAGCATCTGCAACTTCAGCTGTTACAAGAGAGAAGCAAGAGAACAGAGATTGAAAGAGAGAACACAATGTTGAAAGAGCAAGTAGACATGCTTGTGAACATGATACAGGAAGGAGAGGAAGAAGAAGGAACTCAAGAACCCTAAGTTAGCTTTCATCAAATTTATGTCCTCTATAATATGTCTGTTACGTTTGTTTATTCTTTTGTAGATTTGTCTCGTTCATAAGAAGAAAGGAAAGAAGCTTTAGTACCATGTATTATTTGGTTAAGCTGCTGTGGTTACTTCCTGTTAGAACAAAAATAATCAAGAACATTGTATTTTAAGTTGTAAGTTATTCTGCAAAATTTGATCCTGGCATTTGATTGCATTGAAGATTCTTAGGAGGATGAAGAACTTTTTGATGTGTTGTGGATGTGTGTGACTGAAGTTGCTCTAGCAGGAAACAGAGGCAAAAAAAAATACAAGTTTCAGAAATGTGTGTTCTGTTTCTGTGTATATTACTAAAATCGTGTTAAAAGTGTTTTCCTTCTCCTATGAATAAATGAAATATACGGACCACGAATTTCGAGTGTCCATATTAGCTTTTGCAAAAAAAACCTGCACGAACACGAAAGAGATGCTTCAGATTTACATGGCCAAAGTTTCCAACCCAGCCACAGCTTCTTTTCTGATTTATTCACAACTCAGTATAACACAGTAGCTAAAAAGCTCACAGATTAAAAACTTGAGTTGTGTAATCAAACTTTTGGTTTTATTAGCATTCAATCATGGTCATGGTTGTTTTTGGTAATGACTAGTACATTACAAACATTGTCAGGCCAGTAAAATTTCATTCTTCTTTCTGATGGAAATCACGGGTTTGACTAAGATTACCATTGAGAGTTGCATGATATATCCTTTTGTCGCTAAGTCCCAAATCTGATAATATCAAGTGACCCTGAAAGCAAAGCAAAGCCAAACGTTGGTAAGCAAATAACACATAAGCCAATATGATATACAAATACAGGAAGTAAGCTAGAAACAATTACCTCAGTGGCCATTAATCTCCGAACATTGCTTGCATAGAGTTTAGGATCATCTTTCTCTTCTTGTGATGGGCAGTATACCGGCAATCGTATGACTTCCAAATGATTTATGAATTGACAAAGAAGGAATAATATGTGGCGTGCCTGAAGAACAACATGATTCTTGTAAGGCTGATTTTATAAAATGGAAACTTATGAGTAAATTGCTAACTTGTCAAAATGATATACTCACCCCAGATATTGTATCCCATGCCACGCTGAACCGCTCGTATGGATATTTTAAAATCACCGGAAGAACAGGTGTTCCAGCGAGAAATGCACCTGTCTTGAATGTAAGTAAATAGTCTCCATTGGTAGTTGTTCCTTCTGCGGTAAGACCAAATGATAGTTTAAGTAATCAATGATGGATTGGTTGATAAATTGATTATGAAAGCAATACTGAACCTGGAAAAAGCATAATAGTTGGAGCAGATTTATTTTTATGAGCTTCTCGAACTCTTTCGTTTACTGTGCCTGTAAAGATAAAAAGATCAGCTAGATATACTCAATCTGAACATTTCTATATATTTGAAAGAACCACATACCAGAAACACCCTTAAAATCAGGTGATTTTGCTTCTCGTTGAACATAGACACAACCAAGGCATTTACTGTCAGAAGAATAAAGGAAAAAAAAAGATAACCAAGTTTGAGATAATGGATACAAACGAATAACCAACACATGGACGCGAGTGTTTGTAAAGTCAATCACAACTAACCTAATGAGGCCAACAAGAGGAAGTCTGCCCACTGATCTCTGCAGCATCAAAATCATGAGGGAGAAAAGACAAAACAAATGTTATTGTCATGAAGGCTAACCAAAATACAATCTCCAGATACTACCATATAGCATACTAGAATCAACTAACCTTGGCAACGAAACTAGGAAAAGAAGCAGACATATGATACAAAATATCCAGGTACGAAACGTGATTTGACACAATGGCCCCAGGTCTTTCAGGTTCCTCCGTAACAGCTTCACTTTTCTGGTCAGTCTGCAGCCAAAAGACAAAAAGAATTCAGATTAAGAATAAAAACAAATGCAAAACCATCAGTGGGAACTAAACCTCAATCAATTTCAGCAAAAAAGAGGTCCCAAATAAGGAGCATCACAATAAATTGTACAGCAACCTAACTTCTCCTTTGAGCCAAAATTGTCGTACCAAGCTAGAATCTCACCAATAAATGGCCCCAAACTATATCATCTTACGACAAAGTCTGATCCTCATAACTAACTATCCACACCTAGAAATTCCTCCTACTTATTAACTATACACAAACACAAAACCAAGCAATATCCCTAAGCTTATACCTCTGCAGAAGAAGTTTTAGAATTAGAGTCCATTGCTGAATCACAATCTCGTTTGCTCTCATGAATCCAATAAAACCCAAATACAAAAAGCATAACCCTAGAGAGAAACCTCCCAGACCGGACAATCACAGTACGTCTCCATCCTTTCATATGAGCATAATCTTCCTGAAAAACCACTCCACCTTCTTCCTCTTCCTCAGGCCCACGATAAGGAGCAGAGAACAACGTAAACACCCTACAAATCAAGTAATACAGAAGCAAGATACTCATCGACAGAATAAACCGCAATGGAACAAGCGTCACCATTGCAATCACCAACTTAATCTTCTCCATAACCGGAAAAGGACCCAAACCCATTGTTCCATACAAATCCATCCTCGCATAAGGAGCAAACTTTTTATCTAACTCTTCAATGGCAGAAGCTAAATCAGATTCTGATTTCAGCAAGGGTCGTTCCTCTTTTCTTGATGGTTGATTCAAATTCATATCTTTGAGCTCGGATTCCATATTTCTTATAAACCTAAGTTAACCTAAAAATCTTATCTTTGTTGTTGTTTTAAGAAAGAGGGGTTTTTCGTTTTCAGGTATTGAAATCACACAACGAAGAGTTGGTTCTTCTTATGTTTGGATGACGATGAAATAGATCGAAGATCTGGAGAAAGTACCATCCTTTTCCTCGTCGTCTCTAGATTTTCCGTAAAGATTTCAGCTTTCAAGCACACGTAGATTCGCCGCAAAAGGTAAACATGGAACCAATCAAGTGATACGATTCGGTGCGACGAGGTGCATGTAATCATAATAGACATTCATTAGTCTAATCCGTTAGATTGGAATAAAAACAAACCATCCACGATTCTTCATTATGGTTGTTGGATGTTCGGTTTTTCGGGGTTTAGTTCGGATCGATTTATTGATTTTGATTTTGGAAATGTGGTAGCCAATAGATATTGATTTCGTTTCGATTCTAAATAGATTAACTGAATTAGAGCCGAAATAATATAAGTTCGGTTTTGAAATGTTATTTTTTACCACAAATAACCAAATACCCGCAAAATCTTATTATTTCTAATCAAAATTAACCAAAATATATTTAGTACAAATTAGTATTAGTTCAATTTTGGTTATGATCATCGGTTCTTGATTAAGTAATCAAACCAAAATTACTACTCGTTCATTTTTTAATTGATAGTTGATGTTTTAAAATTATCATACAAATTAAGAAAAAATTAATTGTTTTATTTTTCCTAAAAAAAATATGTTTATCATAAATTTTGCAAAATAATCTAACCAATAATAAATTAATATGTATAATTTAAATAGTTAAAAACACTAAAACACAACAAATTTTGTATAAAGATTTTAAAACATCAATTAAAATAAAACAAATTTTTTTTTCTAAAATATCAACTAAATAAAAACAAAAAGAGTATAATATTGGAACAAAATGATACTTTGTTAATAACCGAAACCAAACCAAATATCTATATTCAGTGTAGTTTGGTATTTTGGTTCCGGTTTTTGTATTGATAGTTCATTCATATTCTTTACGTAGATAAATTGGAAGTTCTTGATTTTGAAGATAATGTCAAATGATGGTTTTATTAATTGTAGTTATGTCTTTTACTCTTTTCTTACTAAATTATTATTCTCTCTTGAGTGGCAAACAGACCAAATCAAATCACGTACCAACTTGCCCTGATTAACATAAAACCGTACGTAATTACTAGGCATGTCTTCTTTCGACTCAAGAGCTACAAAATATATAATTTTTGTTTTGTTATCTATTAATAATTACAGTCTTTTATATGATTCTTATCGAAGAAAGAGACTGGACATTAGGAATCAACTTTCTTCATTATAATATAAAGTTTGCAGTGAGTACAAGAAGACATAATCATAGCTAGTGCAACCTGCATCAATAGTTACCATCACCATGATATATATTACTTAAAACTTGTGAATAAAATATTTCGAATGAATTGAATATGTGTAGTTGTTGTACCACCAAAAGTCTTGCTAAGAAACAGCATGTGAATGGCCATGGTAAGACAAAATTTCCGAACAGTTTTTATGTTAGGGTGAAATATAATGGTTTGGCCTAAACTCATGATAATCACGGACCAAAATTGAGTTTACCCACAAAATCCAAATCTAAGACAACGAGATATTTTTCCATAAAATATCCGGACAGCTTGAGCTCATAAATAAAAACAAAACATAATTTGAAAATCCAAAATGGGATCACCAGCCACGATTCTTAAAGAGAAAGGAAAAAGAGAAAACAAAAAGAAGAAAATCTTAAAGCATTAATACACTCCAGATATTAAAAAGGAGGCGGTACAAAGAAGATTATCGAATACACAAACAAAAGCATACAACGAAAAACGAGTTAATTAGAATCGAGAATAACTCAAATGTTTTAGCGATTTATTTTTTCTTATCTCTTGTATTGTTGTTAGTTTTTTTTTGTGGCTTGAAATCTATAATATTATTAAAAAGATTCAGAAAATACATATTATAAAAACAAATAATATTAAAATAGATCTAACAATGACCCAAAAAACATAAATCCTAGGTTGAAAGAATTAAGATAACGAGTGGCCGCCGTCACCGTCCTCCTATCTTAACCTGCAACCAAACAAGAACCAGATCTACTCCACGAAAATTGAAATCATCATCAGAAAACGGTTCAGAGAAAACACCGCCGATTTGGTACTCCGAAAACTTCAACGCCTCAAGATTCAACCATGTTGTCTTGAAATTTATCCAGGCACTGTGGCAGCACTTGAAGAATTATTGTCGAAGATGAAACAACCGCCGATAAGGAATCCTAAAATAAGAATCTCCGATGATAGTGAAGCACAATGAAAGATAAACAGATCTGGAGAATCGTCAACTTAACACCGTTAAAACCACCTAAACATGGCCAAGACGACACTAAAAAGAGAAAAAAGAAAATTCTCATAACTCTTTGAACAACCGGTAAAAACTACACCAGATTAAAACAAAACAAAGCCCTAAAGGTAGAGATAAGACAAAAGGAATCGACATCGGTGTTATCTAAGCCATTATCGCTGACTCCAAAAAAAGAGCCAAGACGGCTAGATCAGAGGAGAGAAAAAAATACTTTTTATAACTTTAAGTTGTATAATAATATTCTGTTGTAACATTAAACTAAAGAATTTAAATATAAAAAAAATAAAAGCTGGAATTTCATTATATTTGTGTTTCTATCGTTTTATAATTTTTGTTAAGTACAACTACACTGAGTATACAGAGATTGAAGATGACTGAGAAGTTGTATCCCTCCACTTGCACTAGCAGCCAATTCACTGTAAGAATTAACAGACCACCATTCATACATTGAAGTTTGTATTTTTCTAACAAAAACAAAATTCTACCATATATTAAAAATTTTAAACCACCAAATAAAATTGTAAATATGTGAAATTATAGATAATAAAATTGTAGTAAAATCACGTGAAACCCCAATAATTTTCTCATGCATACAATATACATATAGTGGGTCCTAAATTTTTGCCTTTGCTTCTTCTCTTTTGTTCTCTTCACTACCTCCAAATTTCCCAAGAATCTCTCAATCTCCTTCTCTTTCTCTTTCTCTTTCTCTGTTCTTAGTTTTCTCTGAAGAGAATCCTACTCACGAAAATGTCGAAGAAAGCAACTTTTAATCCATTAAATCTCTCATTTGTGTCTTTGTTTCTTGGTCTTCTTTTCCTTCTCTCGTGGAATGTTCATGGCCTCGAAGAGAAGAAGATTCTCAATGTACATAACAACATTTGGTCTACTAAGAAATCAAACAAAGCTTCGAGTTCATGTTTCTCTCACAATCATGGTATGTTTATTCACCAACCATAGAGGAAGACAGAAAGATACTGTTTCTTTGCTTTAGTTTAATATAGTCAATGGCGTGATTTAAGGTTAGATTAGCAAAAGTCTAAAACTTTGTATAGTTTCTTAATTATATCATTAGCTTTTACATTACTTTATAATATCCCTTTTCCTTAAATTGGGTTAGCATAAAAATGTCTTTAAAACTTTACATTTTTCTATAGAATCTCGATTCTCTCTTCAATGGAAGACAACTCATTGCTTATATAAGTGTGTATATTATATCATAAGCCTCTGGTTATCTTCTCTTGTTGACTCTTTACTCTGCTTATGTTAGTTGTTTATTGCAAAGAGACAATGTCTTTATGAATATTGATGATTCAGTTTCGAAAATTTAGATAAAAGAAGAGAATCCACTACATTGGAGATGAAACATAGAGGACTTTGCTCTGGAAAGACAATAGATTGGGGTAAGAAGATGAGAAGAGCTTTAGTTCTTGATAACATTAGAGTTCAATCACTTCAACTCAGAATCAAAGCAATGACATCAAGCAACACTGCACAATCTCTTTCGGAAACTCAGATTCCTTTGACTTCAGGGATAAAACTTCAGACTTTGAACTACATTGTTACAGTTGAAATAGGAAGAAAAAACATGAGTTTGATTGTTGATACTGGAAGTGACTTGACTTGGGTCCAATGTCAGCCTTGCAGATCGTGTTACAACCAACAAGGTCCTTTATATGATCCATCAGTCTCATCTTCTTACAAGACAGTGTTCTGTAACTCATCTACTTGTCAGGATCTTGTAGCAACTACAAGCAATTCAGGTCTCTGTGGAGGTAACACTGGTGTTGAAAAGACAACTTGCGAGTATATCGTCAGCTATGGAGATGGATCATACACTCGAGGAGACTTGGGCAGTGAAAGCATCCTTTTGGGTGACACAAAAGTTGAAAATCTTGTCTTTGGTTGTGGTCGAAACAACAAAGGTTTGTTTGGAGGAGCTTCTGGTCTGATGGGTCTGGGCAGAAGTCCAGTTTCTCTAATCTCCCAGACTTCGAAAACTTTCAATGGAGTATTTTCATATTGTCTACCTTCTCTTCAAGATGGTAATTCTGGTTCATTGTCATTTGGTAACGATTCCTCTATTTACAAGAATGCAACTTCAGTTTCTTACACACCACTTGTACAAAACCCCCAGCTTCGTTCTTTTTACATTCTGAATCTCACTGGTGCTAGCATTGGTGGCGTGGAGCTGGAAGCTTCAAGCTTTGGTAGAGGGATTCTAATCGATTCAGGAACTGTTATCACAAGATTACCACCTTCTATTTACAAAGCTGTGAAGACAGAGTTTCTGAAACAGCTTACTGGGTATCCTTCAGCTCCTGGTTATTCAATCTTAGACACTTGCTTCAACCTCACAAGTTATGAAGACATAAGCATTCCCACTATCAAGCTGATCTTCGAAGATAATGTTGATCTCGAAGTGGATGTCACTGGTGTGTTCTACTTTGTCAAGCCTGATGCTTCTCTTGTCTGCTTGGCCTTGGCAAGTCTGTCATATGAGAATGAAGTAGGGATCATTGGTAATTACCAACAGAAAAACCAGAGAGTAATATATGATACCAAACAAGAGAGGCTTGGAATTGCAGGAGAAAACTGCAGTCTCTAATGAATACTCCATAACTTATAATATCCTTTGTGTGTTCCCTTCATATTATGGAAGCTAATCATCTCTTTTGGCAAAGCCAATCTGAATTTCCACTATTCTTATATAAATGTCTGTATCGGTATAGCAGTAGCTACCTGAATTGTAAGAACAATGTTTATGATCTTCTGCGTGTAAGGAAAATTATCTAAACCATAAGAACAAACAAGAAGGAAGAAAGAGAAATTTACAGAATCCACTTTATAGCATTGCAGAAGAACTGATTCAACTCAAGCTTCATCACTTATCAAAGCAGTCATCTCTATCCTCTCAGTATCAATTACACTTTCACTTCTGTTTGTTAACATCTCAGCCGGAAGAATGGTTGAGTTGGGATCAACATTTGGTATCAAAAAGACCAATCCAATGGGAATCACCCTCAATAAACTCCTGATCACAATAACCAACCATAGATTATCAAACTGAGTACGTGTAACATTCAGGGCATGGAGTAATACTCCTCCACCCCATGTCGACATTAGATGTCCTACATGTTCAATCGACATGAGCAAAGCAAAGAAAGTGCCTTCCATTCCAACAGGGCAGAGCTTGGAACTGAGAACAAGAATCGGTAACCACTTGATTCTGCCGATCATATGGGAAACGAACTCATCTACCACGATGAAGAAGTAATCAGGGACACCAAACTTCAGATTAATGCGCAGCACCAAGATTAAATCCAGAAATCCTGACAGGACAGATAGAGAAAGTGCCCAAAAGAGGACACTCCGGAAAGGGAAGTTCTTTAGAAAGCTCTGATAGAGAAGTATGCCCACGAGAGAACCAATTGCACCAAACGACATAATGGATCCAACTGCTTCCTAAGGAACAGAAAATAACTACATTAAGCTGAAAGCAATTACAGAGAGTTCCCAGATGTTTTAAGTAAAGGCATGGAAGGTGAAATCTAGATGTGCTAGTAAAAGCACCTTTGAAAAGAAAGGACCATTCTTTGCATCTGTGTACCAATAGAACATGCCTTCGTGAATGTGCAAGCTCACTGCAGCTGAAAAGAGCATGAACAAGCATGGTCGCCACACCTCACCATATTGACAGGTTTTCCATATTGCACTTCCAGCATCCAGAAACTTTTCATTCACCTGAAAACAGATTTACACTGATTACATACTAGCTTAAAGAATATGGTTGGGCCAAGGAATAACAAAAAAACATACATGCTTGCGACCTAAACTGCGAGAACGAGATTCTTTCAGAACTATTCCAACCACCACAACCAATCCTGCAGTCAAACCGAGTAAACCAAACACACCCTGCCAAGAAAAAGACAGAAGAATGAGTGGAAAATACCTAAACTAAAGACTAAGACTCTCTAAATTCAGGGAAAGCTTTAAAGAGCCTACCTTAGACCCAAACAAGTGCACTAAAACACCACTAAGGGATAAACCAACCAAGGATCCAATCGATGAATTCAAACCACAAAAACTTTGTATATCTGCAGCAAGTGTGGGATGGCTTATGCTACATTGCGTCACACAAGCATCAATAGTGACATCTGCTATAGCAACTCCAGCACTTCCTGCCATAAGACAGGACAAAGACAATGCAAGATCTAGATTCGTCTGCAGCCATAACACCATCATGGAGATCATAGCAAGAGCACCTATAACCCAAAAGAGAATAAATATAACATTTTCCATTTACTAAGAACCAAAGAAACGAAATTTTTGGTTTGATAAGTGAATTTACCGGCAAATATAAAATAGGGTCGTCTCTTGTAACCCCAAATAGGAACAACATCAGTCAACAATCCCCAAACAGGTTTAATAATCCAAGGAATCTGAATCAAACCAAAGTAAATCTGTGCTTCAGAAGGTTGTAACTTGTGCTCGTCTTTGAAGTAATATTGTGTGCTAACTTTGTTAAGCCCTTTACCAAGTCCTTGACTAACACCATAGACAATAACCACACCAAAGAAAATACTCCAGTGAAGCTCATCAATAAGCATTCTTAGCCATTGTAATGGACGTTTCAACACCAGATCCATAATACCATTTTTCTTCTTGTCTTGATGATTTCGTCGAGAATCACTCTCGTACTCAGCTTCCTCCGACTTGTTCACCATTTTTGTGTTTCCAGAAAGCAAAGAGAAACTGAACTAACGAGGGATCATCTAACTACATAGGCCAATGATCTGATTATTATATTTAAACCACACGAATCATGTAGCTGAGACATTTCTTAAACAATTGTAGTTTGAATTGAATGACGTCACGGATGACGATAACACACAGACAAAAATCACCTTGGAATCTAAAAATACGAGCTTGGACTTGGACAATTGAAATCGTTCATTTTTTCCATATACCATAATATGTTCATTCGTTTCAAAGACCTTTTAAATCGAAGAGCTGATAATGCGTTACAGTGCTTGCTTCAAGAGCCTTTGAGCTTTGAGACCTAAGAATTTCATTGAAGAAGACAAACTTCTACAAAAAAAAAAAAGAAAGAACCTTCTTCGGCACTGTTACAAGAGAAGCTCATGTGAAGTCGTTGACTATTATTTCGTTTATTGACGTCGCACTTTTACAAGAGAGGCCCATATGGCATTAATTTACTCGGTATTTTTGTTTAGTAGGTTTTTTGGTGGGCAAAAGGAAGAAAGCTCTCCCCAAAGCTTATTCAATTAAAACTAAAAAAATTAAGGCAAACGTGTGGAATATCCACTCTCGTTCTATCATCCAAAAGAATTAAAGAAAAATTAGGCGGAACTACCTCAAAAAAATGATAACCTAAAGATAAAGTAAAAGTATAGTTCGCCAAATCATCCGACAGACGATTTGTCTTTCTATACATATGAGCTATACAGACTAACTAGTCCTATGAGATCAAACCATGACACAAACGTACCAAAAACGATAGGGGATGTGAGTCGTAAATTTATGTCCTAAAAAAATTAACCACCAATTCCGAATGGTTATTTTTTTTGTTAATTAATCTCATGCGAAAATTTTTAAATATTAATAATTAAAATAATTAATTATGGTTTCACATCAGAATAGGGAATTTCACAATCAAAAATACAATTTTTTTCACATGTCACTACCAAATAAAATTTATTAGAAGGGTGCTTAATTAGTTGGTAAAATTGGACTCTAATAGACAAACTCTATCATAATTGTTGACAACTCCTTCCACTTGCAAACAAAAATAATACGTGGGGGCAGATAGTAGACACATTTGATCAAATCAATTGTGACTTTTTATTCTTACAAATAATTAAGAAAACAGTTAACAGTTTGAAAGTCATAAAATGTTTATTACATATAACTAATCATATCTTATATATGACATTTTCGTCCCATAAAAAAGTTCTCATATTTTGTTTATGAATTGCATATTAGAAAATATTTAATTGAATTAATATTTAATTTAAAAATATTGAAACTATATATATATATATATATTCAAAGAAAATGTATTTTAAAAAGAGAAGTTTTTTGGTCTGTTTGGCATCATATCTCGATGGGCCGACCAAAGAAGTAGATCAACCATCTTGAGGCATCCGATTTTGCTTGCCAACTATTTTTGTGACAATTAAGAGCAATAATATGATCAACATATTTCTTCATTTTCATACCTCATTTATATTCTAAACTAGTGAAAATATCACTTTCTAAATGACCTTCATATTACACACTAAATTAGGATTATATCCGTGTTATAACGCGTGATTTGTTTATTTTGATTGTTTTTTAAAAGTGTGTTTATTTAGGTTATTAGATCCGTGTAAATATTTTGGAATATTTTCTTGAGATGTTGTTTTAGAGGTTGGAAACCCGAACCAAAATCAATCTGAATTAAAAGAATCGAACCTGACAAAATACTTTAATGGGTCCTAAATTTATGTACCCGAGAAAGCGAACTCAAACCAAATCAAGAACAAATTTTTCGGTTAATAGAATTTTTCTATTAATTTTAAATTTACTTTGAATTTTTAAATAAAAATACCCGAAATCCGAAACGTGAGATTTATTTGTTTTGATTATTTTTTAAAAGTGTGTTCATTTAGGTTTTTAGACCCATATAAATATTTTGGAATATTTTTTTCGAGATGTTGTTTTAGAGGTTGGAAACCTGGACCAAAATCGAACTGAATTAAAGGAACCGAACTTGACAAAATACCTTAATGAGTCCTAAATCTATGTACCCGAAAAAGCGAACCCAAACCAAATCAAGAACAAATTTTTATGTTAATAGAATTTTTCTATTAATTTTAAATTTACTTTGAATTTTTAAATAAAAATACCCGAAATCCGAAACGTGGTATTTGTTTGTTTTGATTGTTTTTTAAAAGTGTGTTCATTAAGGTNGTATTTGTTTGTTTTGATTGTTTTTTAAAAGTGTGTTCATTAAGGTTTTAGACCCGTATAAATATTTTGGAATATTTTTTTCGAGTTGTTGTTTTAGAGGTTGGAAACCCGAACCAAAATCGATCTGAATTAAAAGAATTGAACCTGACAAAATACCCTAATGGGTTCTAAATCTATGTACCCGAGAAAGCGAATCCAAACCAAATCAAGAACAAAGTTTTATGTTAATAGAATTGTTCTATTGATTTAAAATTTACTTTAAATTTTTAAACAAAAGTACCCGAAATCTGAACTCGATTTATACAGAATGAAACTCTATCCGAGAAATAAAAATATTTGAATAAGTCTTAAATCTAAATAATCAAAATATCGAATTAGATGAACGGAACCCGAGAAAGCACCATAATGTGTCCTAAATCTATTTATCCGGAAAATCTAATTATAACCCGAACCGAAACTAAATCTGTAACCGATATATTTTTATTAAAATTTACATTTTTTAGAATTTTTTTATTAATTTTGAATTTTTATATATGAAATTGTAACAAAAATTATTTTAATCCTATTTTTAAGGGTGGTTATGAACCTTATATTAATTTTATTTTATAGTTTATAACATGGTCAAAATGAAAAATGTCTCCCGCTTTAATATATAAGATTATGTGGGACAATAGGATTATGGTAAAACGAAAAGAACTTATCATAACGATAACAATATGTTATTTGAATTCAAACTTCTCTCACCATATTATGTATGATATGTAAGATTTATATTTGATTTCCCTAAGACAATATATGCTACATGAATTCGAATCACCCAATTATAAAAGAAAAAAATTGATGATGCGGCTTATAATCTATATTTAAATCAAAATTGTAATAGAGATATACTTTTTTTGTCAACAATTGAAATGACAAGATTCGATTCATAACCTAAAACTTCATCTCCATAAATTTTTGTAAACTATTACATATAGCGGAGAAATATCAAACTTTATATCAAAATTACTAGGTAAATATTCCTAACCACTAATTTTAAAGAAATGAAACAAATCTGTGATGGATTTTAATATAAATACTCAACAAGTTCCTAACTATCTTTATTCCTCATTGAGAAACTCCTATTCACCATTTTTGTCTCTCTTCCTTGATTCTTGTTTTCCTTTACATATAAAAATGGCTAAAGTCACTCGCCGAAGCAAGAAGTCAATCGTTGACGATGAGAAAACAGCGTTTGCGTCCGAGTCTGCGTCCGAATCTTTGTCCATTAAATCAAAACGCAAACGCAAGTCGCCGGCTCAAAACACTCCTCCTCAACGTAGCTCTTCATACAGAGGCGTCACAAGGTCTTTCTTCCTATAACAAAACCCTTAAACGACAACGTTTTGGGTAATCGAAAACTTTATTTGTTCATTGTTTATTCGAATAGGCATAGATGGACAGGAAGATACGAAGCTCATTTATGGGATAAGAACAGTTGGAATGAGACACAAACTAAGAAAGGTCGACAAGGTTAGTATCTTTAGATTGTTCATTGTTTGTTAAGTCTTTAGATTGGATTGCGATTCATTCGGACAATTCCTGTTTTTTTGGACAGACTTCGTGCTTCTTTTTGATTCTTTTAAATTTAATTTTTGCTTTGTTTTTGATGATGGTGATATGTGCAATGGATGATGAATGCTGACTCATCAAGTACAGTTTATCTTGGTGAGTTCTTTTTTTCCATCAATATCCATATCAATTTGATAAAGTATTGCAATTTTTAAATAAAAATATTCAAAAGGCTCTAGGTTTCCATAAGAACTATCACAAATGCACCCCAAGCTAAAATTATGTTCTAAACTTATATATTTATAAAATATTTTTCTAAGAATTAAAACCTACTAATTTTGATTTAAGTTTGTTTAGTATAAGTTAAAATGATTATGTTTTAAGTCTCAAACTATTATTGTATGAGTTTAGAAATTTTACTTTAGGAAAATTTAGATATTTCATTTTACTATTGGGATATCTAGTACGAAGTATTAATTTGGTATTAATTTGAATGGTATCTGGTGCTATATGATAATTTTCGTGGGAAAATTAATAGTTTTTCAATATATCTATCAATTTGATAAAGTATTGTACTTTTTTTTTCTTTTCTTTTTTCGAAAAAAGGAATACTCATGGACAAAGTGATAGAAAAAGTCAAGAAATACATGTGTGATATAGTTGTAAATGAAGGAATGAATTCCACCGAAATTGGTAGAGACTGTTTATTATTAGCTGTTCTTTTTGGGTCCAAAAGCAACTCATTTCTGTCTTTTTCTTAATATATATTGATATGAAAACCTTAATATAAAACATATTTATTATTAAATTGATCCATAAATGGTTTTATGGATAGGGGCTTATGACGAAGAAGAAGCAGCAGCACGTGCTTACGACTTAGCAGCATTGAAGTATTGGGGACATGACACACTCTTAAACTTCCCTGTAATTTTTCTGATAACTCATTTTATTATTCCTAAATTATAATTTCTTATAAATAATTACATCTTTGCATGATCTTTGTTTGATACACAATCTTATCGCTTACAAGCTTTTAGAATACAAAAAAACAACAAGAATCTTGCCCATTTAAGTCTTTCAATAAAAAATGTTTTAAAAAATTAATATTGAATTAATAGATTGTTCAATTTGGTGGGTTTTTTAGGTGCTCACTTATGAAGAGGATGTAAAAGAAATGGAAGGTCACTCTAGAGAAGAGTATATTGGCTCTTTGAGAAGGTAAAAAATTAACCAACTACTAATCAATTAATGATCATAAGTTGATCAATAAAAGATTTTTTGAATTTTAAATCACATTATTTTGGTGTAGAAAAAGTAGTGGATTTTCCCGAGGTGTATCAAAATACAGAGGTGTTGCAAGGTAAATATCATTTTTTTTGGTCATTAGATCGACAAGACCCGATAAATCGTATTTTAATAATACAAAGTAGTTAAAACTAATACTCATTATAATGTTGGAAATTATCAATGAAATAAAATAAACAATAAATTTATAAATGAAGCATGAATATTTCAGGCAAAGAGTATTTTTCGTGTTTTTTCTATATTTTGTATATCTCGATCTTTAAACTACAAAACTGATCTCTTTGTCTATTCTGTTAGAGAGCTTTCGAGGAATTTGATTTTTGTAGACTTTTTGCTACCAAACTGATTTCCCCAATTGTTTTAATGAATTACCCATATTGATAAAAAAAAACAAGAATATTTCAGGCATCATCATAATGGGAGATGGGAAGCTAGAATTGGAAGAGTGTTTGGTAATAAATATTTATACCTTGGGACATACGGTACGTAACTCCACTCAAATTTTTTCAATTGAATAGTAATATTTTGTGGTAGTTGCAATTTCCTAATTTAGTCAAGCCTATTTTTAGCAAAAAACGAAGCTTGAGATTTGGGATTAGTTTATAGTAAAGCTAGATTTATATACACATATAAAAAATAGAATTTAAAAAGTGAGAAAACAAAGAATTAGGTCACGCAATGCATGCATGTGGTCAAATGAACAACTCCAAGATATTTTGATTCTCGTCAACAACTCCTAGAAAATTTAAGTCACACACATGATAGATCTCATCAAAAATATCAAACAAATAATATATATATATATATATATATGCATATCAATGTTTTTAGTTAAGCTATTAATATCAGCTCTAATGTTTTTTCCATCAGAATTTGGTTTTAAAAACTCTTGTAATCTCCATATAATATTATTTGAAGTTTTAAGAGAAATATTAAATTATGAATCAGATTTTGTTTATCGAACTATTGATATATATATATATATATTACATGCATGGGTGCTTGATATATGGATTTACTGTTTATGAATTTAAGAGAGTCATCAAATCTTGTTGGTTGGGAACTTAGATCACCAAACCCATCTTCTTACTCAAGCTATTTATTATACATATTGTTTATAAAAAAAACACTAATCAAGTTGCCACTCGTCTTTGGGCCAAAAACTTAAAACCATTTATTATATTTGGGCCAAAAAAGCCCAAAGAGATAATAACATTTTAACGCCGTTATCACAATTACCATGCAGCTACGCAAGAAGAAGCAGCAATAGCTTACGACATTGCGGCAATAGAGTACCGTGGACTTAACGCCGTTACCAATTTCGACGTCAACCGTTATCTAAATCCTACCGCCGCCGCAAAACCAGATTCCGATTCTAAGCATGATAATGATCAGACTTCTTCAGATGATAATGAAGTTTCGAAATCTGAAGAGATAATCGAACCATCTACATCTCCGGAAGCTGTTGCAACTCACCGGAGCTTTCCTGATGACATTCAGACGTATTTTGGGTGTCAAGATTCCGGCAAGTTAACGACGGAGGAAGACGTTATTTTTGGTGGTTTTGATTCTTTTATAAATCCTGGTTTTTATAACGAGTTTGATTATGGACCTTGATCATATATAGTTTGACAAGTTTTTATTTGTTATTCAATTATCCTAAAGCTCTCAAATTTATTCACAAAGATGTAAACTTTTATGATGTCTAAAGGTTCATTTTCAAACCGATCTTTTCCTATCTTTCTAATGGTCAACCGTGACAAATATTATTAACCGTCAATGTTAATTTTGGTCCACGGTTTCGAATTCATTTGGACAATCTTATAGGATGCACTGCACTATAAACTGTATTGAAATCGGCATTACAGAAAAAAATTCGGTTTGAAAATGACCATTTTCCCTTATAAAACACAGATTCAGAAAAAAAAAAACACAGATTCAGAAAACTAATTTAAATCCAGAATTTTGTCTGTGATGAATTATTTGAGAATTACTGAAACTGAAACATGGCTTGAAGATAAACATCTCAATTCAGCAATGAATCTGCTAATGGAAATGTAGGATATATATCCACCGGTACCTAAAACACAAACAGTCAGATTATCCTATGTGTATACAGTATTATCATGTGGAGATCTCAATTCTATTTAGCTTTGTTTTCATGTTAAGAGACTGTACCTTAACACTCTCCAGCTTCTCCAAAGCGGTTTTTAATGGTCCGGTAATAGTGCAGTACTTATCTAAAAGCAATGTTGCTGCCTTTTTGTCACCTCTTCCTTGAATGGTTAGTATCTCATGGCTTAGACTTTCAACTGCAGATTCGACCTTTACATGCGGAAAAATGAGATTCAGGAGAGTTTTGATATGATGAATCAGAAAGCTTTCATGGAAGAAACAAGAACTTTGATGGATACCTTAGTGAAATCAACTGAGAAGGTAGAGTCTGCCTTGAAAACGAAAGCTCCTTTCTCATATAACCAGTTGAATTGCAAGGCTTGCCCTTTCCTAAAGCCAAAAGAGACAATAATGTCAGAAGCCATACATATGGAAATGCAGATCTTATAAGGCAGAGATACTTTATGTCATTCATTACCCATGAGCTTCTGTAAGACCAAAACGGATGGATCGAAAGCATCCAGCTAGGAAAGAAACATACATACTCTCCAGCATACTCTTTGGAAGTAAACCCTGTTGATTTTTACATGGTTAGAAATTCGTACATAGATGAAAAAAGTTTAAATAAGTAGTAAAAGATTATCATTAACCTTAGTGATGAGAAACCTCAGTGCCCAAAGACCAACTATATCTGCCTTTGCTTCTTCCAGTGCAGAATGGACTTCTTGTAACTCCTAAATCAAAGGAAATACAGAGAAAAAGAAGGTAAAATTGCTAGTCACAGGGAATTTGATTCTTGATTAGATGTCTGCATTTCTGCAAGAGGTAAAACCTTTCTAACTGTAGAGGTTTGACCATCAGGAAGTGTTATAGTATGCGGACCAATGCCATGGCAACATTCATGGCATATGGTGTGAGTGAAGAAAGAATCAAAATCAACTATTCCACGCTGTTCCTTGCTGATGGTGATTTCAGCTATAGGCTTTAGAATTTGCTCAAATCTGGAAAAGAAAACGGCGATAGTTAGATGTAAACATGACACCGTTTATATATAAATTGTAGAGGAAGAAGGAACATTACTTTGCCTCTGAGACGTTTTTGAGCATGACCATTGATGTTCCTCTGTCTTTAACAATTTTCTCATCATTTGGTAAATTGAAAGCAACAGTCTGAGGACCCTTCACATCCTGTCACAACCGAAAAATAAGTGAACAATGAATAAAGGCAATATATTTTCTTTCCCTTCCCTCTCTCAGATGGATGCTGAGAAAACTTACTCCAGAATTGTATATTAACTGGATGACCCGAATAGGAGCAGCAGATACATCTTTCGATTTATATATATTGTTTAGTGGGAGATTATCTTCTAATAGCTGCCGGAAAGTAGAAAGAAATTGGTCTTTAGATTGGAAAATGTGATCAAATGCAACTTGATTGACCACAGCTGTGAAAAATCAGTACCTTTAGATTGTCACCAAAGAGTTTCAGATCAGCTGTGGCTTTGTCATCTCGTATACCGATGAAGGTTTCAAATGTAGCCTTAGTTATACAAACACACAAAAAACACGTTAGATAGAAATCTAATGCAACGAACTTGTCATATTAAATGGTTAGAAGAAGTTGCATTTTATGCGCTTAATGTACAAGAGCAAAACTGAAGGAGAAGATCATGAGCATCAGCATAAGCAGATCACTGCAAAAGCACATGTTTATGCTAATTCTAACCTTGTACCCAAAGATTTCATCCTCATATGTCTCATATGGACCAATGGTAATATCCAACTTTGAATCCTACAGAAGATGATAAGACAAAGCAAAGAGGCTCAAAACTATGGTGCAAGACTGATAATAACTGTAAGGCGAATTGGCGGACTATAATAATATACAGAGCTAGTTAAAAAAAAAACTATCCTCTTTTATAACAAAAGAAAATAAAACAAAAGTCTACAAGACCATAAATAGGCTGATGATAAGGGTTACCAAGTCCATCCATGCAATGTCTGACTCATAGTAATCATTTGAAAGGAAGGCTTCAGCTTTGCTCTGCAGCAGCTTCTTCAAACTATGGGAAAGCATTGTAAAGTACTTCAATATGGTAATACTCTTCAATTGGCTGATATTCTGTATGGTAAAAGTGAGAAACTGTATGATAAAGTTACCTTGGCGAACTGACCAAGTCCCCAGCTTTGTGCAAAAGTTCAGAAGCTTTAGTGAGGAAAGGTCGATATATATCTGAATAGGGAATACTATACAGATCAGAATCAGAGTCTGGTTTCTTTGGGCTGCTGGCAAGATGACCGGATTGAAAAGCATCTAGATTAGCTTCACATCGCCTTCTTATAACACTGAAAAATCCAGTTGCCGCATGCTTTTGATCTTCTGTAAGACCATTGAGCCATAAGTTGAACTCCTGTAGATTTAAGAACAACAGTTCTTACTATGGGTATGGATAGAGGGAAAACAGATGGAAATAAAACATCAAGCATGTCTGGTACCATTTTATCCATATCGGGAGGATAGAAATTGGCACCGGGTGGTTTAGTCTGTGGAAAGGCTACTCTATATTCAAGACCCTTCCAGCCAGCAACGGATTTTGTTGCTTCAGGAAGCAATTTTATAGCTGAATCGGCTGTACTCAAGAATGCTTCATTTTCATCAAGAGACGACCTGCAAACAAAAACGAAACATCAATCTCTTACTCTAATCTCTCTGGATACTAATGAAGTTGACACACCAGATACAAATGTTCACGAAGTATGTTCACGACAACATCTTTTGCAACCTATAATAACACATTGTTAAATTTTGCACCAGTTCCGTTGATGAATCCCAACCCTTTCCCAAGAACTTAGATGTTAGAAGAAAGGCAGTTTGATGATAATCACCATGGACTTTTGTTGATCAGGAAGTATTCCCATTTTAATTTGTCCAGTTCTGATGCATTGGCATGATCCTTCAGCCAATCTCTTAAAGTTGGATTACCGTTCCAAACCTGATAAAGGATAATTTATCTAACTTAGTTAAGACCAATCATGATATTCCATGCTCATGCCCACATAAAAAGAGAAAAGAAAATTTGGACTACATTTCTACACGACCTGTTCATAAAATATATCGTCCACTATTTTAGCAGCCTTCACAATTAAGCCCAACGCTTTTTGATCTGCTTCAGAAAGTTCTGTCAACTGCATATAAAATGAAGGGTGTTTCAAAGTGCATAACTACCGAGTTATTTTTGGTACAATATGAAACAAAGAAATCACAATAATATGTGTGACAAATTAATAATACCTTTGCTTCGAGGGTGACAGGAGAATATCTCTGGAGTTGCTTCTGCAGAGATAAACTACGCGCCTCAGTGTTCACTTGGCACCTGCAACAAATTCAGAAGAAACACTTTGTAAGATAAGACATCTCCATGTAAAACCTTTACCTCAGCAATAGATGATTCTTACACATAGTTTCCTTCTAAATCATGGAAAATAACAGAGACAAACAAGGAAGAAAGAAAAAAAAGTTGGAAAAAACCAGTAAGAGATAAGGTACCTGTTTCTGATGATGTCAAATAGTTTTCCATACTCCCCATTTACATCATACGGCACATAAGCAGGATCTTCCTTAGCCAGATAGTTTCTGTATTCTTCGTAAGGTATGTACTTTACAGCAGAGACTTCCTCTTCCTATAAGAAAAAGAAATGGAAAGGTCACTTCAGAATCCAAGTGGCTTATAAGTACATAAACTTACAGCGCTAAAATGGAAAAAAAAAAAAAAAAATCTCACTTGAAGAGTAAATGCTTCTAATGGGATCCGATGCATAATTGTAACGAGATAGACATCATTGAACTCATTGTTTATGAATTTTCCATCGTTTATGACACTGCAACAGCACACAAAAGAAAAGCAACCCACTGAAGCTCGAGAGTGATAAATTACAGTGCATATTTAGATTAAAGAAACCAAGTAAGATTCATGAGACACTAAGTATACCAATCAAGCTAAGCACTTTCAGAAACAAAAGATTTAAAGACAGAGAGAGAGTGAGAGATCATGTTTCATATAGGCCAAGAAATTGAAGGAACAAACCATTCTTGCAGAAAAACGAATATCTTTTCAAATGCATCCTTTGGAAGTTTTACACCAAGCTCTTCCTCGAGCTCTCGCCTACAAAAATTGGACAACAAAATTTAGTAAAAAGGATTGAAGAAGTAGTGAACGCAGGAAGGAATTTACTTACTGAGCCGATATAAGAGATGGATCACCAGCTGAGATATGGCCAGCACTTGAAATGTCCCATTGTCCAGGCCATGAATCTTTATTTTCAGCTCGGAGCTGAAGAAGTAGTTCTTGAGTACTCTCCACAAAGATCCAAACATGAACTGCACGATGGTAATCTCCATCTCTATGAACTTCTCCCCTAAAAGGACACAGTTCCAAAACAAAGATAATTTGAGTTTAGCAATGAATGTCTTTAATGTAATTCATTGGACAAATAACTCCAAAGTAACTTTCTTCTTCGTTTCCATCAGATAGCAACAAATTAAGAACACAATCCCAAAATTATCAGCAAAGATTCTTTTAATCTAAAATCGGACTGAAAAGTTTCTCTGTGCGACCTAAACCATTTCGTCGAGTTTGATTAGTTGATGGGTCAACGAAGCATCAAATCAAACAAGAAAAATCCAAACCTTTTGTTAATGGAGACGTAGAATTTCAAAGTACAGAAAAGGGTTTGATCACTCAAAATCAAAACTCAATCAAATCGAAAGGGAAAGGACGTGAACAATACACATGCCTGGGTTTGGACACACCGGTTTTCTCACCGGAATTGGTCAAAACGTCGAAGTGTTCCTCCGCCATAGCTCTATCTATCTATTATCTGATCTCCGTGACTGCGTAAACTCTAAAAAAAGTGCTCAATTTATGGAAGAGAGAATCTTGGTAAATAAAAAGGGCTTTACTTGGCTTCACTAGACCGGACCCTCTTCACTTTATGATTCAGCTAGACACATCCGCATTAAAATAGGACAAATTTTATAGCTATGAACACTAAGAGCTATAAAAATCCAACATTTGTAAATTGATCCTACATAAATTCATTAGAATTTTGTCAATGTCTCAATTCTTACCGAGACATTCATGTCAGGTGCTAGATATATAAGTAGTGTATGGTAATTTCAGAGAAAACAAAGGTAAACCTAAAACTTGTTTCATGGTTACACAAAAGACTCTCAAAGCAAGTGTTAGTCAGGGTTTTTGAATCATTTTTTCTAACATTTATTGGCCACAATTTCATCTAAGTTCGTATTTTGATGGCAGAGAGATTGATGAAAATAGAAACTCAAAGCAACTTTACACTTCCAGATCAACTTTGGGCTAAAATATAGTCAAACTTTTTCTGTACACATGGGTTGCGTCTGGCGTGACGCATTCAATAATCATTTAGAGTTAAAACCTTCACCAGAAAACAAAAAAGCTAATCAGCTGAAACGTCCGTTGACAAAATTTTGTTCATAGAGTGATCATGTAAACTTCTGCTTCCATAACTAACATTCATCGATGAAGCTCAATAATTGCTAACTTTCATACGCAAAAGAAGAAAAACTCATCGAAACAGAGGAATATGAAGGGACAGAGACATTTCTGTATACTGCTCTCTTTTCTAACTTTGTTCATTAATGCTTCTTTGTTAATAACAGCTCAATCTTCATCTTCAACTTCATGTAATCGAGTTTGTGGAGGAATCTCGATTCCTTTTCCCTTTGGAATTGGACAAAAAGATTGTTATCTCAACGACTGGTACGAGGTTGTCTGTAACACCACCACTTCCGGTAAATCCTTAGCTCCTTTTCTCTCCAAGATCAACAAGGAATTAGTTGAGATCACTCTTCGAAGTAACATCGACAGTTCCTATGGAGTTATTCACATCAAATCTCCGGTGACTTCCTCTGGCTGTTCTCAACGACCCGAAGAGTCTCTTCTTTTGAACCTTACTGGTAAAAGAAGTCCCTTCTTCATCACAGAATCAAATCGACTTGTCTCAGTTGGTTGCAATACTAAAGCATTGATCACAAACATTGAATCTCAGATCACAGGATGTGAATCGAGCTGTGATGTAAACAAAAGTCATTTGGACAAGATCTGTGGTGGTTATAAATGTTGTCAAGCGAAGATTCCGGCGGATAGACCGCAAGTTATTGGCATTAACTTAGAAAGTTCTGATAACACAACAGGAAAATGCAAGGTTGCTTTCTTGACGAATGAGACTTATTCTGTAGCAAATGTTACAGAGCCGCAGCAATTTCATACTAATGGTTTTACTGTGATTGAGCTTGGATGGTACTTTGATACATCGGATTCTCGATTAATGAATCCAGTTGGTTGTGTGAATTTGACTGAAACTGGGATTTACACTAGTGAACCGAGTTGTGTTTGTGAGTATGGTTACTTCTCTGAGTTTGGTTACAGTAACTGTTACTGCAATAATATTGGTTACAGAGGCAATCCATATCTTCCTGGTGGATGCATTGGTAAGATTTACAGTAAACTGTTATTTTAATAATATTGGTTACAGATCTGTTGATTTGATTCTCTTTTTTTGTTATGAAGATATTAATGAATGTGAGGAAGGAAAAGGACGAAGCAGCTGTGTAGACCAAACTTGTGTGAATGTTCCTGGATCGTATAGGTGTGTTCCAACGAAAGAGAGGATCATACCTGTGCTTCCAGGTGAATCAATGGTGGTTTTTCCCCGTTTGTAAAATTATTATAACAGAGCAAATCTTTACAGTTTTTGGGTCATTGTGCAGGTATTGTTATAGGTTTGGCACTGTTGTTCTTGGTTCTAGGTACATGGGGATTCATCAGATTCATTAAGAAGAGAAGGAAGATAATCCAGAAGAAGAAGTTCTTTAAACGCAATGGTGGCTTGTTGTTGAAACAACAGTTAACAACAAAGGAAAATGGTAATGTAGAGACATCGAAGATATTTACATCAAAAGAGCTGGAGAAAGCCACAGATAACTTCAACACGAACAGGGTTTTAGGAAAAGGAGGTCAAGGTACTGTTTACAAAGGAATGTTGGTAGATGGACGAATTGTTGCTGTGAAAAGGTCTATGGTTTTGGATGAAGATAAAGTTGAGGAATTCATCAATGAAGTTGGTGTTCTCTCGCAGATTAATCATAGAAACATTGTGAAACTCATGGGGTGTTGTCTTGAGACAGAGGTTCCTATATTGGTTTATGAGCATATTCCAAATGGAGACTTATATAAGCGGCTTCATGATGATTCTGATGATTACACAATGACTTGGGATGTTAGATTGCGCATCGCTGTTGAGATTGCAGGAGCACTTGCTTACTTGCATTCAGCTGCATCTACTCCGGTTTATCACAGAGATGTCAAGACCACAAACATACTTTTGGATGAGAAATATAGAGCCAAGGTATCGGATTTCGGGACTTCGAGATCTATAAAGGTAGATCAAACTCACTTGACAACTCTAGTTGCAGGTACTTTTGGATACTTGGATCCAGAATACTTTCAAACTAGCCAGTTTACAGATAAAAGTGATGTTTATAGTTTTGGAGTAGTCTTGGTGGAGCTCATAACTGGAGAAAAACCATTTTCTGTTAAGCGGCCTGAAGAATACAGAGGACTTGCATTTCATTTCATTGAGGCCATGAAACAGAACAGAGTTCCTGATATCATTGATTCTCGGATCAAAGAAGATTGCAAGTTAGAACAAGTGTTGGCTATGGCTAAACTTGCTAGAAGGTGTTTAAGTCTAAAAGGGAGGAAACGACCAAACATGAGAGAGGTTTCGATTGAGCTTGAGCGAATACGTTCATCACCTGAAGATTTGGATGTACATATTGAAGATGAGGAAGAAGAAGAAACCGCCATGGAAATCAACATAGATGATTCATGGAGTGTTGACATAACTGCTCCAGCTTCTCTCTTTGATATATCGCCCAAGTTAGATGTTGAGCCACTGGTTCCCCAACGAACATGGTGATGATAGAGCCGTAGCACACTGCAAAAGTTCAATTGTGTGATAACAATGTCTTTCAATGTTCCAATCTTCATTGATTCAAAATAAGATAATGGGCCACTATTTGTGTTCCATTCATATTTATACAAAAATTGTGAGTCATGGGACATGATTCAAGTAGAATAAGGTACATATAGAATCTTATAAGACATAAGCCAATAAGTTAGGCCATTACACACACATTACAATAGAGAGACAAATGAAAACCAATGTTTATAATCCAATCACTCTACAAGAATTTCAGTTTTCCTTTGGAGAAACTGGCTTGAACATGTTCCATTTGACACATTGCCTTCTCTTTTCCGGTCATTCCCGAACACGATAAGTGTCGAGCGCCTAATGTGACTGCGAAGTAAATATAAATGGTGCAGAGGAATAGCAAAAGGACCATAGCAGTTAAAAGAAACCGATGTCTTTGGATAACAGTCGAGCAGCTACCTAACTCTTCCCATTGCTTCTTTAATGCATGTGGCCTTCGTATTGGTGATGATACAATCCCATCAAGTACCATAGCTTCTAAAACAGGCTTTTTAAGCTTAACACCAACCTGAAATGACACATTTGTTTAAGTTCTTATACATAATTGGACCCAAACAAACCAGAAGCTTCTTCAGAACAAAAATACAATTTCAGATAGTAGATACCATTGCATTAGATGAAAATTTTATGAGTTCATATAGAAACTCAAAAGCTTAATAAGAGAATACAATTGCAGATCATATATTACTCATAGAACTTCCACCATTGCAAAATTATAAACTATCTTCATTGAAGCCATTCTAAGAAACATAGAAAACAAATCATTACGATCTCTGCCTATGATGTTACCAAATTTGAGATGAGATTTGTCTTTCATCCAACATTACAAACAAGCTCAGAGAAATCACCAACACACTAAATCAATCTGAAATCATCCATTTATGACAGCAATCTTCAAACACAATGATAAAGAAAATCGAGACTACAATGAAATCGACATTCAATCGAAAAAAACTCAAAAGATCATCACCATTAAAGGAAATAGATCGAATCAGGGAAAGAGATAACGAACCGGAAAGAGCTAAAATGATAAGAGATCTGGAGAAGAAGAGCAGCTAATTCCAGCTCTATGGACAAAGGAAAATCAAATTACTGAGAAAAATCTTTCAGCTGCAGATCCCAAAAATCTCTGGCAGAGTCGCCAAATGTAGATCTCTAATCTCCGTCGAGTTACGGCTAAAGTAAAAGCCGATTCGCCGGTTAACGCGGTTTCTCAGAAGAACATAATCCGTTACAATTTACCCGAAAATTTAGGATTAAAAAGAAATAAAAATAGGAAGAGAATGCGTGTTGGGTTCGGTCTGGAATGAGTTAGTTTCCACTTTAGTTTGACTTAATTATATCTACTACACTTCTCTTTCTGATGACGTGGCCATGTTGGGACATATTCTACTAGCTGACATGTCTTTTAGTCATTGACCGACACTATATATACATTCCCCTATTCTCTTTGGTCTTTATACTACACATTAAATGTATTAATGGTAGATTTTAATGTTATAATGTTTCTTAATATAGATTGCTAAATACCTAAAGCCCCGACCCCACCATAATGGCTCCATATCTTTTTCGGGCTCATGGGTCCATCTTATAGGTTCGACGGTCGGTACGTTATATCTGGAAGATTTTAAAGACTTGTTTATCGACCTTACAAATCACCACATGATCTTTTTCTTTGTTTTGTCCTCACTCACACGGTTCCAGGAATCACTTTCCGAAATGTCATCCATCCTTTGACTACTCCAGCTATAACACGCTTAACTTTGGAGTTTTCTCTGGACGAGTGACCAAAAAATAAGAATTAATTTTTAAACCTCTCCGCATATACAACTAACATATCAGAATTCTCAAAACCGGGGTGTTACAAAAATTACTGCTACAATTAGTTAAACTTTGCTTAGAGTGATGTCATTGGTTAAAGGAGTAGGCCCGATGTGACAATATTTACCATTACCTTTGAATTTTAAATTGGGCCATTAGTGGCCTTTTAGTGGGTTGATGAAGTGTGCCCAATTGGAATACCGGTAGAATTTGATTTCAAAGCTCTTAACCGGTTTGGTTCACTTTGATTGAAGAAAGTGTTAAGATAGTTGATGTTCGTGGGTTTTTGGTTTGGTTTTGGGTCTGAATTATATGACTAGATGGGCCACTATTTGTCTCTTCATCTAGTCCCTCTCCAGAGCACGAGTTTTGAATTAGGCCATGCATATCATAGCCCAGTGGGCCTTACATATCAAAGCCCATAAGGCTTTATTTGACAAGTAGTAATATATACACTACGCAAAAATGTTTGTTACAATTGGGCTTCTTCAAGATAACAGTGCATGAAATTTACTGGTTCAATAGAAAATTTAAATTATACCGAAAAAATTAAAAAATTGGAAAAGTTATGAGGGCATGTGTCACGTGGATGGCACATGTAGATCTCTTGCCGCGTTTATAATCCAAAACGCTTTGTCGATAGAGACTGTTTAACTACGGTCGGCTTTTCTCTATCGTCGCCCTCGATCTCGTACACTGAGATTTTTTTAGGTTTGTCCTCTCTGTGCTCTCTCTTCACCGCCGTATCTCCCCGTCGATTTCATCATTTCCGACGATATGAAGCTCACCGTTAAGACTCTCAAAGGTCGTCATTTCGAAATTAGGGTTCTACCCTCCGATACGGTTAGTTCTCGTCTTTTCTACTTCAGGCAATTTTGTGTATGAGAGTAGAGAAAAGTAGGGTTCTCACATAGAGAGTCTCAGATCCATCATTTTGAATGTTTTTTGTTTCTAAAGTGTATGGAAGTGTTTAATTGCTTTATTAACTGCTCAAATAGTGACTCTCGAATCTCTCTTGGTAATTGAATCTGGCTTTGCCAAATTGGTTATGATAATCTTTAAAAGCAATATATATGGCTTGGTTTTTTAGATAATGGCGGTGAAGAAGAATATAGAGGATTCACAAGGCAAAGACAATTATCCATGTGGACAGCAATTGTTGATTCATAATGGAAAAGTTTTGAAAGATGAAACTAGTTTGGTGGAGAACAAGGTTACTGAGGAAGGGTTTCTTGTCGTCATGCTTAGCAAGGTATCTCTTCAAATCCTGTACACGAGCCATTGTATAAAATTGATTAGCACCTTTTTAATCAACCGATAAAATCATATTATTGGAAGTTTAGATAAGTGGTTGATTTATAAATAATTGAATTTTGAATAGATACTAAGAGAAGAATTCTAATCGTTGGAGATACTCCTTTAGACAAGGATAAGAGCTAATGATTGAGTTTTATTATGCATAAGTGGCCAGATGTCCTTTTCATGATTGTTTCCTTGCTATGAGACATTATTTAGCTTGTTATTACACTGACATTTAAATGCCTTTGGTTATTGATGAACTGTAGAGCAAAACTGCAGGTTCTACTGGTCAGTCGTCGGTCCAGGTAACTTATCTATTTCTCATAATTTTCCTTTGCACATCAGTGATTTAAGTCTGATAATCCTCAGTATAAAATCCTTCGTCTAATTTGCAGCCTGCTTCTGGTACCACCTCTACTACATCTTCGGCTCAGGTAACAAATCAGCCTGCAGCTCCATCTACTACCCAGTCTACAGCTGTGCCTGCTTCACCTATTCCTGCTCAAGAACAACCAGCGTAAGTTTTATTATTGGAAAAACGAGCTAAGTTGTAAAAGAGTTGTTTTCTCCCCTTCTATTATCTAATTTTCATCCATTCTTTTGCGCGTTCTGCCTACTGCTCCTCCTTTTATTGTTTGCTTAAAGTTTCCAGTTTTTGACGTCTACTATATGCTGTATAATTTATTTGTTTCAGAATTTATTTGATAAAATATAATCTCTACAGTTGAATGGTATGTGGCAGGGCACAGACTGACACCTATGGAGAAGCTGCGTCAACATTGGTTAGTGGCAGTAGTCTCGAGCAAATGGTCCAACAAATAATGGAAATGGGAGGTGGAAGCTGGGACAAAGAAACAGTTACTCGTGCACTTCGTGCAGCTTATAACAACCCTGAGCGAGCAGTGGATTATCTGTACTCTGTATGGCTCCTCACTGTAACAATATCTTCTGAGGGTTTGAAATATGAAATTATTTACATTTTAATATATTTTAGGGAATTCCTGAAACTGCTGAAGTAGCTGTTCCAGTACCTGCGGCTCAGATGACAGGATCTGGTGCAGCCTCTGTCGCACCTACTTCTGGAGGACCTAACGCATCTCCTTTGGACCTATTTCCTCAGGTATTTATGGTGTTTGTGCATGCCAAAGAATTTATAGGTATGTTGAGTTGTCTTCACATTGTATGGTTTAATTTTCCCAGGAAACAGTTGCTTCTGCTGGCTCTGGTGATCTTGGAACGCTTGAATTTCTTAGAAACAATGACCAGGTGATATTAACTTCGAATCATTCTAATTATATCCACGTCTCTCTTAAATTGCAAAGATATTAACTTATAATCATGTGGATCTTTCCTCATCAGTCTTGATATTGAGTAGATGATTGTAGAGATGGGTAGAGGAATGAAATTGGTCAGAACAACATTTCATCAACTTATGCGGAAATTCTTTGTCTGTTATAATAGCAGCCTAGCTGGGGATGATTAAGCTATACGCATGTTAACATTCTTTGACTGTTTGTTCGAGCTTTTGTTACTTGCATCCCTAATTCTTTTGTATTTGCTATTGTATTAGTTCCAACAATTACGTACCATGGTCCATTCCAACCCTCAGATTCTCCAGGTAAGAGTGTCCTAATTTTCGTTATTCAGGTCCAATAACTTGTAAGATGTTTTACTGATTCTCAATGTCTTATATCGAAAATCTCTGCTTTTGTTACCAGCCCATGCTTCAGGAACTTGGAAAGCAAAACCCTCAACTTCTGAGGCTTATTCAAGAGAACCAAGCCGAGTTTCTTCAGCTGGTAAACGAGCCCTATGAAGGATCTGACGGGTGAGTCCTCCAATCAATCTATCGTAAATAAAGGTTTTGATAAATGTAATTGCTTGCTTCTTATAGGTTGATTTATTTGAAAACATGACTTATCAGGGATGCAGACATGTTCGATCAACCCGAACAAGAAATGCCACATGCCATTAATGTTACACCACCAGAACAAGAAGCAATTCAACGGGTATAAAACCACCATTGTAGCACTCTGTTTTCACATTCTTTCCTTCACAATCTTTCTTTTAACTACATCGACTTTGATCTCTATAACAGCTCGAGGCAATGGGATTTGATAGAGCTTTAGTAATAGAAGCGTTCCTCGCATGTGACCGTAACGAAGAATTGGCTGCAAACTATCTATTGGAGAACTCGGGAGATTTTGAAGACTGAGTTCATATAAAAACATCTCTTTAAAAAAAGTTTTGCTCTTTTTCCAGCTAAATCCCTCTTTTTCTTACGTTGGATATTTGTTTCATCTTCTGATAATTAATGTGTGGGACTTTGTTTTTTATTTTTGCGTTTGCGTTTTTTTGTGTCATTCGCGTTTGTGATAGATATTTATGTGTAAAAGAAGCTGTGATTCAAAGTAATCACGTAATTCTTGAGGGATAAACATAAAAAGTGTAATAGATATCTATCTTTACCACAACTGTTCCAAAAGTTGTTGTAATTAATGTCAGATCACGGATTTTCCTCTTTATAATAAGATATCACTGTAAAACATCTTGCATTGTTTTTCAAACTGTAAAACCATTCAATTTCATATAATTGTTTAAGGCTGTAAACAGGATTAATTTCATCAACATTAATGTTAAACCAATTAATGCAATAACATAAATATATACTGAATTTAGTGAAAAATCATATTATGTGCAAAATTAAAACAAATAAATTAGCCATATTCACCATTCTCCTCGAGTAGTAATAACATATTTTTTTCTATATAGAATGTCATATACAGTTTAGTAGCAAAAACAACCACACAAAAACATAAATATAGCTTTCAATAAATAATATACTCCTAAAAATGTCGAAAGGAATACGTAGAAAACAATATTTTGTGGAAAGTTAATACAGTTAACCATGTTTACTATTCTAATCAAGTAAGTAATGATTAGTTTCCCCCACGATATCCGGTTTTGCTAACCTTATATCTAAAGACGACGTAATCATTCCAATGTCTGACGATAAAATCGCCATGATATCTAAGATTTTTTTCATAACGTCTTTATATGCAAAAACTTTTTTTAGAATCATATGAGACAGCCGAGGACAGATGGTCCAGTGGTGTTGTCACTTTAAAAATCCTCAAGGCACCAGGGATCGAATTCCCTACCTGCAGGTAAAGGAGGGGAATTAAAAAGCTACTAGGCTAGTTGACAAAAAAAAAAAAAATCATATGAGACATCAAAAATTGTGATGTCCCACATAGAGCAGAGGCTAAGGACATTCATCTTTGGGTGGTAGTAGCTGTTCGAAATATCGGACTCATGGGAGCCATTGAGATGGAGGTTGTGTGACGAGGAATGCACTCACATCTTCTCCTAGTACGTTCACGGACATTAATCAAAAATATTGAAATATTGAATGAAACAATAAGGAATTGAATATTGTTTTTATAATAGCTAACAAAAACAAAGCAGACTTGCACATCATACACTTGGCGGAAGTTTTCGTAGAAAATAATCTAAAGCACATTCATATATAATTTAGTAGCAAGGATAACCATAAAAAACATAAATATGAGTTTTCAGCAAATAATGTACCGAAATATAAATTCTACACTAAATAGAACACAACAATATTTCATATATGAATATTTAATAATGTATTAATTTAAATTATTTTTTATCATTTTAAAAAATTTTAAATTGTAGTTTGTGTTAGAAAAAATATATGTTTTTATCATAGAAAAAAAATAGATTTGAGTTAATTTTTTGTTAGAATATATAGTGTAAATAAATTAGAGGATTCAGAGAATAAATTAAAAAAAATAAAAATTATTAACTGCTTTTTCAAAAAAAAGAAATTATTAACTAAAAAAATAAAATGATATATAGTGTATAAATATATGAAAATACTGTAGCATGATCATTATCTTAATTATTTTGTGGTTATTACTTATTAATGCTAATATTCCAAATATATTGATCATTATCTTAATTATTATCCATTTTGTGGTTATTAATCTCAATTTACCAAATATATATATATATATATATGAATATTTGCTTTACTTATTAAACTGAGGATATTTGAAGGTAAATAAAGCAGAAAAAGACCTAAAGTGGCGGGATTCCAAATTTAACAAATATTCACAGCGAAAAAGCTTCTCTCTCAAATTGAGCGGCGATCCGATTGTGACTCTCTCTTGTTCTTCGTTTCTTTTTCGATATCTTTCTCGAGAAAATTTTTGATAGAAAATACACAAAAAAAGGAAGAAAAAGATCATCATCATCAATATCTTCATCAACACGATATCTGTCTCTTTCCTTTTCCCTCACTCTTCTCTTGCTTAATTTGTTTTCTCAGAGATTTCGTAATTTTCCCGGTACGATATTTTCTACGCGAATGATTATTTTGACGAGATTTATGGATTTGAATCTTAATTGTTTCCTTATTTATAATTATTCTGTAGATTTTACTCGAGTGGAATCAGCTGCGTTTGTGTTTATAGCCTCTCAATTCCAGGTAATTTTTGATTCTCCCTTTTTGTAATCTTCCTCAAAAAGCTGTTGATTCTTAAAGGTATTGTTGCTTTAGAGGAATCGGAATCGGAATTTAGAGCTAAATATTGAGTTTATTTGTTTGTTTTTGAATTGATTTAGTGAGAAACGAAGATCTAGAACAATGGAGAAGAAGAAGTATCCGATTGGGCCAGAGCATTACACCCTCTACGAGGTGATCGGACAAGGAGTTAGTGCATTAGTGCATCGTGCTTTGTGCATTCCATTCAATGAAGTCGTTGCTATTAAGATTCTCGACTTTGAACGAGATAATTGCGATCTGGTATTATACTCTTTCTTTCTGAATAAGGATTTGTTGAAGTTTTCTGCATTGGCTCAGCTAATTATGTTATTCTCTTTTGTAGAATAACATTTCTCGTGAAGCGCAGACTATGATGCTTGTAGATCATCCCAATGTGTTGAAATCACATTGTTCCTTTGTTAGTGATCACAATTTATGGGTCATTATGCCATACATGTCTGGTGGTTCTTGTCTACATATACTAAAAGCTGCATATCCTGATGGGTTTGAGGAAGTTATCATTGCAACAATATTGCGTGAAGCTTTGAAGGGATTAGATTATCTCCATCAGCATGGCCACATACACCGCGATGTCAAAGTCAGTAATTCAACCTCTCTGAATATCCTTCAGTTGGCATTTTTTTAGCTCAAGTTTATTGTAATCTTGTGGTTCTGAATATAGTTTATCATCAAATGACGCTGTGATCTTGTTTAAACCCCTCTTATTTCCATTTCAGGCGGGCAATATATTGCTTGGTGCTCGAGGTTCAGTCAAGTTAGGAGATTTTGGTGTATCTGCCTGTCTCTTTGATTCAGGTGATAGACAACGGACAAGGAACACATTCGTTGGAACACCTTGCTGGTAAGTGCTAAGTGATAAATACTTCCGCAACACTTCTTCTTCCTTTTTTCTTATTTTTTTGGTGTGGACGCCTATAGCAATGTTTGAATCTTGTCCTCATGTGCATGACCTACTGTTTCTTATTTTCACAGGATGGCTCCTGAAGTTATGGAGCAGTTACATGGTTATGACTTCAAGTTAGTTTGGCCTCATATTCAAACTTATAACATTCTGTTTACACATGTTTATAGTATTCTTATATGGAGCATCTATTTCAGGGCTGATATTTGGTCGTTTGGTATAACTGGGCTAGAGCTTGCACATGGTCACGCTCCTTTCTCTAAATATCCACCAATGAAGGTTCATAACCTGTTATATCTGAATTTTAGCTCCAGAATCTCTAGTTCAATCTATTACAACTATGGTTTCAGGTTCTGCTTATGACTTTGCAAAATGCACCACCAGGGCTGGATTATGAAAGAGATAGGAAGTTTTCTAGGGTATACTCTTGGTGTCAAAATACATTCTGGTCAGAATTTTTGGCGTATTTTCATCTCATATTTGCCTCTTTTCCTCTTTTATTTTTTCAGTCTTTCAAGCAGATGATTGCCAGTTGTCTAGTTAAAGACCCTTCCAAACGCCCGTCTGCAAAAAAGTTGCTGAAGCATTCCTTTTTCAAGCAAGCAAGATCAAGTGATTACATTGCACGAAAACTTCTGGATGGGTTACCAGATCTTGTCAATCGTGTTCAGGCAATTAAGGTAGGCTATGTCGAACTAGATAGCCCATAGCTGTTAAGATCATCAACCAGCATCATATGTCAATAACTGATGGAGATATGCTTTTTCTGCATGCAGAAAAAGGAAGAAGATATGCTTGCACAAGAGAAAATGGCGGATGGAGAAAAGGAAGAATTGTCGCAGGTTTGTGTTTCTAGTTTCCAATTTTGGCTTTATTTATTTATGTTTTGTGTCTTTGACTTTTGGTTTCCAGTTCCAGTTGTTCTGCAGAGTATTTAGCCTTTAACCATTTGTCATAGTAACATGCAGAATGAATATAAGAGAGGTATCAGCGGGTGGAATTTCAATCTCGAAGATATGAAAGCGCAGGCTTCATTGGTATGTTTGGTCTCCTCTAACCCATAAAAAGTAGCCAACTGTAAAGCTCACTATGCTTCACTTTATGATTTTCTTTCGACTAGATCCAGGACATGGACTGTGGCTTACCAGAATGTTTAGCAGGAAGTACAACTTCGTTGCAGGCTTTAGATTCACAGGATCAATTCGAGACTCAGGTATCCTCTTGAAGAGATTTTTCTCTACTTCTAAAGCAAATATAGCTAGATGTTTTGGAATTTCCCAGTGTTAGATATGTTTCCTTGTTTTCATCTCCGTACCTTTATCAGCCAAGGTTTAAAGTTCGTTATAACCTTATTGCTACAGGAGGATGTTGGTCAACCAAATAAGTATCTCCATCCTCTAATTCCCCGAACTCTAAGCATCGCAAGGTATATCTCCAAATCTTAGCTCTGTTTCTCTCTAGTTGGAGCTTTTCATTTCGATATATACTTATATGACACAAGTTGAGATGAATATACTAAGAAATAATATTGTGGTTGGTCAGAGATAAATCTGATGATGATTCAAGTCTTGCCAGCCCCAGTTATGAGAACTATGTATATTCCTCTCCCCGTCATGAGGATATATCTTTAAACAATACAGCTGTTAGTAGTACGCACGCTATCAACGGGAAACCAATGGATTCCACAACACAACCAACTAATCAAACAACTGAGATTCTGGCAGGAAACTGTGTTTTGGCAGATAGAAATGATATTCCTATTAAAGGGGAGAGGTCAGTCCTTTAACATGTAGTGCTATTCTAAGAGATTTGTATAGTTCAGATTTCCAGTCTTCCTGTTTAATCGTTACCTGATTCTTCTAGTCTTTGAAAGCTCGAAATTGACTTCAAAGCTCATATTCACTGATTATACACATATATCCAGTATGTGACATTTAAATTTAAATCAAAACTGTGAATTTCCAGTGATAAAACCCAAGATCAGCTTCAAAATGGGGAACATCCTACAGTGGGAGGAGATGAAGTACCAACGGAACTGGCTGTTAAACCACCCAAAGCAGCAGGTAAGGATTTACAAAATCTCTTTGTATTTGAAGTCCAATCTAAACATCTCTGTTGATCAATGCTTTTCGAATTAAATAACTTTGTCTCTGTATTAGCGATCCTAGATGAATCTGATGACAAATCGAAATCACCAGTTGTTCAGCAAAGAGGGCGTTTCAAAGTAACTTCTGAAAATCTCGACATCGAGAAGGTAACTTCATTTGTTTAAGATGTAAAAATGCAGTTTCATGTTTTAGTCACGTTTTTGATTGGATTCACTTTCTTTCTTATCAGGTGGTTGTTCCATCTCCAATGCTACAAAAGAGTCACAGTATGCAGGTTTGTAATAGTTTAGAGGTCAGCTTGATCAGCTGCAAGCAAACAACCAAAATTTCTATTACCACAAATATTCATCTCAAGAGCTTGCAATGAATTAAACAACATTTTTACTTGTGTTAATCATGTAGGTTCTCTGCCAACATTCCATTGCTGCTCTACCTCCCTCTGATGTGACATTACCAAATCTAACCAGCTCATACGTTTACCCACTCGTGTATCCAGTTCTTCAAACTAATATCATAGAAAGGGTATGCTTTTTGCTTCTTAGACTCAACTATGTTACTTTACATCTCTATTAGAGACAAAGAGAGTTCACTTCCTAATCTAAATAGTCCCAAAAACAGGACAATATTCTGCATATGATGAAAGTACTCACCAACAAGGAGTTAACAGGTTAGTTTTGCGCAACATTTTTGACTTGGTCTTAAGTCCTATCTTCTAGTTACATTTTTCATGCCACGAGATTTGAATTTCCTTTATTTCTCTGATGTAGACGGACGAACAGTTGAACAAGGAAACGTACAACAACAACAACCTACTGTTCCTCCTACTGAGAAATCCATGGTAAGCAAATAGTTTACAGAGCAAAATGTATTGAATCACATTCCTTTAAAGACTGAAACTTAACAGAACTGTTATTCTATTGAAACACAGCTTGAAGCAGCTCACGAAAGAGAGAAAGAGCTGCTCCACGACATAACCGACCTACAATGGAGGTAACTATCGAAATTCGAAAGCATCATCTCCTTGTAGCTCTCTCAAATTCACATGTAAACCCAATTTCTTTCTTAATTTTGTGTGTTTATAGGCTCATTTGTGCAGAAGAAGAGCTTCAGAAATACAAAACCGAACACGCCCAAGTAAGTCTAAGTAACAATCTTTTCACATCAACTAAATGAGTCTAACCATCAAAAGTCATTCGTCACTGTTCAAATTCCAGGTTTAATTTCGTCCAAGAAACCTGAGAAGATGTGTGGCTTAGTATAAGAAGTTTGATTAACCCTTAAAAAATAAAAATTACAATAAGATGATACATCTAAAGAAGGTAAGATTTGCTTTCAGATGTTTATGTAATTTGATTCATAAAAGATACATCACTTTGTGTTATTTTTTTTTTAGTCTTTTCGGGTTACTCTAGGAATATGTATTATGTATATCATGGTTTGCTATTTTATAACCATGATTACATAATGATTTGTGTAATATTGATACCAAAAAAAAGGGTTATTGAGGAACATTTTCGTGAATTAGATTTAGGAATATAATAAATTAATGTGTAAATGTATTTTGGATGCTTGTGAATGAATTCATCTCTCACCAACTCAATGGGACAACTAAGACTTGTCGCCGTGTCGCATTGGGCAACTCATAATCCGTGAATTCTATTACTGTCATAATTGCTTCTCTTTAATGCACAAATGTATGTATGTACCTATCTTTATTTACATTTTTGTGTCCTAGATTAGAGTAAATAGAAATTACAATTCTATCAATAAAATCCATTTTATAACGAAACACCTGGAACCTTTAATATATCATATGGGTTAAACGCAATCTGTGAAATCAAATTTGTGTAAGAGAACCAATCACTTATCAAATATGTAGTATCTCTTATATAGTAAAATCCGTCAAACCCGATTAAACATGGTTCTCTAAAATCGAATTCATATGAAGTAACAAAAAAAATCGGATACGACATTTAATTACTTACTAAAAAAAATAACCTTATGTATTATGTATATCATGGTTCTCTTAAATCGAATTCATATAAGTTGCAATTTACTTAAGAGAATAAAAACATCTTAATGAATAATTGAACATTGGAAGAAGATATTATCAACAAACTTTTTGTGGTCTAACAAGATTTATATTATTATTATTTAAATGTGTTAAAGGTAAAACACAAGTGGGTACTTCAATTATCATTTTTGGATGACTCTGGCTGGCTTCATATATTTTTGTTTTATTTTTCTTAATTTGGCTGGCTTCAAAATTTAGGTTTAATTAAGCAGAAAGTGACTTTGTGACTAATCACTTGCTAATACTTAACTAACTATCAAATTCGAGACAATTACACGCAGCCAGAAAAGAAATTATCTCTTAGTTTTACCACGTGTCAACTTATAATTGGGTCAATTTCTGGTGAATGGAGGTTACGATGGAGCCAAGAACCAAATTTTCCCACCATTATTATTCAGAAAAGGAAAAAATCTCCAATTAAAGAAAAAATAAAAAAAAAGATCTCACGTGCGGAACCAAACTATGACCTTTGTCTGATCATTTCATCTTTCTCTTTGAATCACAATTTCTTCTGTCAAAGTTTCTTTCTTTTGATAAAATTTTAATTAGTTGTTTAGTTTTCTTAACTCAGAAGCGGAGTAAGTAAACGTCGAGTCTTGTGGGTCTATAAGCGTCGCTGTTTTTATATGATTCTCTATATCAATTCACAAGAATCTGATTTTGAACAGATTTTGATCATTCTGTTTTTCTCTCTTTTTCAGTTTAATTCTTACAAAAAAGTATGAGTTTTTTTACTAGAGAAAATTAGCAGTTTTCCCGAGAAAAAATTTGAAAATCAGGTCCTTAAAGCTAAAGCTAAAAAGCTAAAGTAGTGTATTTGTTAGATGCCAAGTTTCGAGTCTTGAGCCTTTTTTGCTCTTTTTTAACTTCATTTTCGTTTTTCTCGTTGGCTCCTTTATTCGCCGAGCTAATTATCCGTTTCCCCGAGGAACTGTAGCTTGAATCATTGCCGACAAATTCTCCAGAAAAATCGAACGGTGATTTCAATAACCTAAGCTTGTTCTCTGGATTTGTTTCGAAATGGGTTTGTGTTCTTCAGTAGATAGAACTACTGGGAAGGAACCAGGAGAAACAAGCACCACCACTTCTGCGACGGAGCTGGCGGAGGAGAGATTAGGCTCCGGACGGTGGAGGAGACCAAGAGATTCAAAGGGCTTTGGTGAAGAAGGGATTCAACAGATTTTGGGTCGGTTGGTTTCTAATGGTTCAAGTAAGATTGCATGTCTTTATACACAACAAGGCAAAAAAGGAACTAATCAAGACGCTATGCTTGTCTTTGAGGTTAGTTTTGCAACTCATTTAATCGGATTTGATCATTACTCATATAACAATTTAGGGTATTGTGTCCTCATTTGATTAATTTTGGTGAAAGTTCAATGTAAGAGGAAAGCTACTTGATTATTTGGATATGTGTCTTGTTGCAGATCAAATGGATCTTTAGAATTCTTTTGTTGCTAGTGCTTAGGAAGAGAGATAGAGAGAGAGCTTTGGAATGATGCATGACTATTATCAATTTTTTGGGGACCATCACAAGGCTTTGAGCTTTGAAGATAGTGAGATGGCTTTGGTTTTGCCATTTGTGTTTGTTTGTTCTTGTGTTATCTTGAGTCTTTGACCTGTTTCTACAGGGACCACTAGTGACTTGACTCTTCCTTAGATTCTATTTCTGCTTATTTGTCAGTGGTTATGTTCACATATATGCAGACTAACTTATGAAAAAGTACTTCAAATTCCAGAACTTTTGTGCGAGAGATGACACAGTGTTTTGTGGTGTATTTGATGGACATGGACCATTTGGTCATATGGTCGCGAAGAAAGTCCGAGATACATTGCCTTTCACACTCTCAACACAACTGAAAATGACCTCTGAGTCAGACCAAAGCAGCTTAGTGAATGAGATTGGTTTTCAAATTAAATGTACAGAGGAAGAAGAAATGCAGAAAACTGAGTCTGTTACTACTATGGATGAGCAATGGTGTGAGTTAAATCCAAATGAGAACGACGATGAAGTTCCAGAGATGTATCTGCCTCTTAAGCACGCGTTGCTTAAGTCTTGTCAGCAGATAGATAAAGAGCTGAAAATGCATCCAACTATTGACTGTTTCTGCAGTGGAACAACTTCAGTTACTTTGATCAAGCAGGTACTTTCTTAGATTTGCTTCTAGTCCCATCGATTGTAAATTAATCGCTTTGATTATTAGGGTGATGATCTGGTGGTTGGAAATATTGGTGACTCGAGAGCTGTTCTTGCCACAAGAGACGTAGACAATGCCTTGGTCGCTGTGCAATTGACCGTAGACCTTAAACCCGATCTGCCTAGTAAGTTATTGATCACATCTTGATCATAAGCTCTCTGAGATGGCAGAGGCAAACGTTCTTAACATTCTCTTTCTAATTACTTTCAGGTGAATCAGCGAGAATCCAGAAATGTAAAGGAAGAGTCTTTGCATTGCAAGACGAGCCTGAGGTAGCTCGTGTATGGTTACCAAACAGTGATTCACCTGGTTTAGCAATGGCTCGAGCTTTTGGAGACTTTTGTCTTAAAGATTACGGGTTAATCTCAGTTCCAGATATCAATTACCGCCACTTAACAGAACAAGATCAGTTCATTATCCTTGCTAGCGACGGGGTAAAATAAACCTTCAGTTACTTGCCACTAGATTGCAATCTTATTCCAAATCTTTAAAGCTTAAAGATGTTTGTTTCTGAATTGTATTAAAGGTATGGGATGTGTTATCGAACAAAGAAGCTATCGATATTGTTGCTTCAGCTCCTAGTCAAAACACTGCAGCTCGAGCTCTAGTGGACACAGCAGTTAGATCATGGAGAATCAAGTACCCAACTTCCAAAAACGACGACTGTACAGTAGTCTGTCTCTTTCTACAAGATTCATCTGTAGCTATGGAAGTTTCAAGTAAGGTAATAAAGAATTCACACAAAGAAGAGTCCATTGAGAGTGTTAGTAACAGTATCAGCAATGAAGATGACGAAATTGTCCCGGTTAAAGAAGAGAAAATCCCTGAGAGTAGTAAGATCGAGTCGAAGATTGCGACAATGACACTTGCAGAATGTATTTCAGTTGCTCAGGATGATGAAGAATGGTCTGCTTTGGAAGGATTAACAAGGGTTAATAGTCTCTTGAGTATTCCAAGGTTCTTATCTGGTGAGCTTAGATCAACTAGTTGGAGAAAATGGTTGTAACTTTTTTGACTTGTGATGCTAAGTTAAAGCCGACAGAAACTCTTCATATCACAATGTTCTTTGTTTTTACTTCTTTTTATGGAAGTTTTTAACAGATGTATATGTTGTTGTTTTTTCTCTGTTTCAATTAGTCCTTCAGACATGTGAGGTTTGTTCATGTTAGTAGACAGTACACAGAGATCATTATCACAAGAAGACAAGAAAATTTTAAATTTAACAACTATATTTGAAGTAAAAGTTAAATATTTCTAGCAAAGCAATGAATTGGGTCTATTATTTGATACTCTCTCCGTATGTATAATTGTATTACTTTTATATGATTGAGTACATGATTTCTTTTTTTTCTAACTGCAAGGATTCAAGAATACATAAGCTTGCTAAAAATAAGATATTCCCGAAAACTAAATCCGAAAAATGAAGCTAAAAGAAAAATGATTCTGAAAATACTACAAAGGCAAAGACTTGAAATTATAACACCAAACAAAAGAATTAGACCAACACAAGGCAAAAACTAAACCAAAGTGGATGATAAAACTTCCTATAGCGAATAAAAACACCTTATTGATTTATAGACAAAGAGCTGAACCACCTCAAACTGGTAGATATTAATCTCGTAGATATTACATGATTTTTTTTTTTCTCTTTTTTTTTTGTCACGATTACATAAAAATTTAAGAAGTAGCTTTTACGTTTAATTATTTATTTTATTTTATGGAGATGGTTGTATTGGGACAATGGCTGGACCCATTATGTTCTTTTCATATATTCTCTCAGTATAATGATCAAAGAAGGTTGCTTTGATTAAAAAACAAAGCTTAACGGAAACTTAAGTTTACATGATTATCGATCCAATGATTAGTTTTGCAGTGTGTTCTTTTTGAAATAAGTTTGTATCTATATGAAGATGTAACACTCAAGTGTTGTAATAACTAAAGTATTTTGAAAAAGACATATGAACCGTTAAATTGACTTCGAAGAGAAGGCAAATCGATTGAAAGCAAATGAAACCAACTTTTTTTGGTGCTGTCATTAGCCAATTGTGTTCTTATTGGCAAACACTTCCCACTCAAATGTTTTGTTTGATGATATAATGATTACTCTTGTCTCACAAGGAAGCTCCTTTAATCTGTTTGTTTTTTCTCCACTCACTTAAATATCAAACCTTCAAGGATTCATCTCTCTTGAGGAACAATAATGGTGGATTCTACTACCACCATGACTGCATTGCGGTTTCTTCTGATCTGTGCGACTTACTTGTTCACTGTTTTCTCAATGGTTTCATCAGTTACTGACCCTCGTGATGGTATGTTATGAATTCTGCTCTTCCCTTGCGTTGAAACTTGAAACCAATCGATGGAATGACTGCAATTTGATTGGTTTTGTTGCTTGTTATTAGCGGCGGTTCTTCGTTCTTTGATGGATCAATGGGACAATGCACCACCTAGTTGGGGAGATTCTGATGATCCTTGTGGTACTCCTTGGGAAGGTGTCTCCTGCAATAGCTCCAGAATCACTGCATTGTGAGTGCTTCATAATCAATCTTTCGTACTTAAGTGTGTGAGAACAAGAAGAAATATTAAAGCACTTTTCATACTTATTTACGTACTGAGAAAGCAAGTTTTTCTGTGTGCTAGGGGTTTGTCAACAATGGGTCTCAAAGGAAGGCTTAGTGGAGACATTGGAGAACTAGCTGAACTAAGATCATTGTCAGTTTTTTTCATTAGATCACACAAAAGAGGAACATCATTTTGTTCTGACATGTTTTGGTATTTGTTTCAGGGACCTTTCATTTAATCCAGGACTCACAGGTTCACTAACATCCCGATTAGGTGACCTGCAAAAGCTTAACATCCTGTAAGAACCTCTCTTCTGCAGCAGACATCCTCAAAAGTGATCTGCTTTTGATGTTCCTTGTGTTGTATCTACTGTCTTAACACTTTGTATTGGTTTCTTTCAGTATTCTTGCTGGTTGTGGCTTCACTGGTAGCATACCAAATGAGCTTGGCTATCTCAAAGACCTATCTTTCTTGTAAGAAACTCACACTTTGTAATGTAACTTCAATCCCTGAAACAAACCCAAGTTTGATGAAAATTACCACCTTGATTTCATCATGTTTTCTCAGGGCATTGAACTCAAATAACTTAACGGGGAAAATTCCAGCGACTCTAGGAAACCTCACCAAAGTTTACTGGTTGGATCTTGCTGATAATCAGTTAACAGGACCTATTCCAGTTTCATCAGGCTCAAGTCCTGGTCTTGATCTTCTTTTAAAAGCCAAACACTTGTGGGTATTTGTATTTTTCCTCTACAATTTCAGCTTCAAGGATCTCTCATCTAAGGAAAATGTTGTTTCTGCAGCCATTTCAATAAGAATCATCTCTCAGGCACCATTCCACCAAAATTATTCAGCTCTGAGATGATACTGATCCATGTGTAAGTCAAAATACTCTTAATTCATATTATACTCATGTTAAGCTTGAAGCTACACATCATAACATACTTGTTTCAAACGTCAGACTGTTCGATGGAAATCAATTCACAGGGAGTATACCTTCTTCTTTAGGACTTGTTCAGACACTAGAGGTTCTGTAAGTATCACACAATCTCTATGTCATAACTAGTTTCATCTTTCTTCCCTGTCAATAAGATTTAAGCCCCTTTGGATTTGCAACAGTCGGCTTGATAGAAACTCTCTGACCGGAAAAGTTCCAGAGAATCTTAGTAATCTCACAAACATCATTGAACTGTAAGTGTAACCAGAGTTGTAATATAACCTTATCTATCATCTTAGTTATCTCTGATGAATGTTGCTTTTGTCTCTCAGGAACTTAGCTCACAACAAGCTTGTAGGATCTTTACCAGATTTGTCAAACATGAAGTCGATGAACTACGTGTACTAATCACAGAAACAGAATTATTCTTTGTCTACATTTCTTTGTGTGTGTTCTAATAATATGTGATGTCTCTTACAGAGATCTCAGCAATAACTCATTTGATCCATCAGAGTCTCCTCTCTGGTTCTCAACCTTACCTTCACTAACCACATTGTAAGTACTTACAAACTAGCAAACCAGAAAACTCGTGCATTGTCTCACGAGAAAACAATATACAAACCATCTTTTTGGCTTTAGGGTGATGGAATATGGATCTCTTCAAGGACCACTACCTAATAAGCTCTTTGGTTTCCCACAGCTTCAACAAGTGTAAGTTTCAGCTTTAAAACTTTTGATATTGACTTTAGAAATCATCTAACTGTTGATTCTGATTTGGACAGGAAACTAAAAAAGAATGCGTTTAATGGAACACTAAGCTTGGGAGACACAGTAGGTCCACAGCTTCAACTTGTTGATTTGCAAGACAATGACATTTCCTCTGTAACACTAAGCTCTGGCTACAGCAATACATTAATGTATATAACCTCTTTCTTCTTAATTCCTTTTATCTACTTCAAACAGTCTTTAGCAACCAATTTACAAAGTTCACCTTTGTTGCAGACTTGTAGGAAACCCAGTATGCAAAACAGCTCTCTCAAACACAAACTACTGCGAGATTCAGCAGGAACAAACCAAACGAATATACTCGACAAGTCTTGCTAACTGTGGAGGAAAATCTTGTCCATCAGACCAAAAGATGAGTCCTCAGAGCTGTGAATGTGCTTACCCTTATGAAGGCACAATATACTTCAGAGGGCCAATGTTTAGAGACTTGTCCAATGTGAACACATACCATTCACTGGAGATGAGCTTGTGGGTAAAACTTGGACTCACTCCAGGTTCAGTCTCTCTACAAAACCCTTTCTTCAACAATGATGATTATCTTCAGATACAGTTGGAACTTTTCCCATCTATGGGGAAGTATTTTAACAGAACTGAAGTTCAGAGAATTGGATTTGACTTGAGTAACCAAACATACAAACCTCCTCCATTGTTTGGACCTTACTATTTCATTGCATCTCCCTATACTTTCCCAGGTATAATGTACATAAAGATCTTATACACCTGTTAATGAAGTTGTAGACACTTGGTTCAAACAATCTAAAAGCTTTTTGCAGCTGAAGGTAATGGACATTCTTTGAGCTCTCAGATGATCATTGGGATAATAACTGGTTGCAGTGCTTTGGTCCTGTGCCTTTTTGCACTAGGAATTTACGCAATTTGGCAGAAGAGACGTGCAGAGCAAGCTATTGGTTTAAGTAGACCATTTGGTGAGTCCAATTTTCAAGCACTTATCTCATTGTAGAAACAATATAAACTTCTCTGAAGTAAACAATAAATCAGTTAGATTGTGTTTAGCTCATGAAGAGTATTAACTGTAAAGTTTAAGACTGAGATTTTAGGTTTTACGATGGTCTTTTGATATATATTCAGTTTCATGGGCATCAAGTGGAAAAGACAGTGGTGGTGCTCCTCAGCTGAAAGGAGCTAGATGGTTCTCCTACGAAGAACTGAAGAAGATCACAAACAATTTCTCTGTAAGCAGCGAGTTAGGTTATGGAGGTTATGGAAAAGTGTATAAAGGAATGCTTCCAGATGGGCAAATGGTAGCTATCAAAAGAGCACAACAAGGATCAACACAAGGTGGACTTGAGTTCAAAACAGAAATTGAGTTGCTTTCTCGAGTTCATCACAAGAACCTCGTTGGACTTGTTGGGTTTTGCTTTGAACACGGCGAACAGATTCTGGTCTATGAGTACATGTCTAATGGATCATTAAAAGATAGCTTAACTGGTACTCTAAACTCTGGTATTTAGCTACTCAAACAAAGACAAAACGCAAAACTTGACACTTACGCTTTGTTGTTAGGTCGATCTGGTATTGCTTTGGATTGGAAAAGAAGACTGAGAGTGGCTTTAGGATCAGCAAGAGGACTCGCATACCTCCACGAACTAGCAGATCCTCCAATCATCCACAGAGACGTAAAATCAACCAATATACTTTTGGATGAGAATCTCACAGCCAAAGTTGCTGATTTTGGTTTGTCTAAGCTGGTTTCAGACTGCACCAAAGGCCATGTTTCAACACAAGTTAAAGGCACATTGGTAAGTTTTGCAATCGATGAATCACTGACTCCAAATTTGGCAACTAATGGTCTAAGAATCTGTCAATGGCAGGGATATTTGGATCCAGAATACTACACAACACAAAAACTTACAGAGAAGAGTGATGTCTATAGCTTTGGTGTTGTAATGATGGAGCTAATAACAGCTAAACAACCAATAGAGAAAGGTAAATACATTGTTAGAGAAATCAAACTCGTAATGAACAAGAACGATGAGGACTTCTATGGACTAAGAGAGAAGATGGACCGTTCATTAAGAGAAGCTGGAACTCTACCAGATCTCGGTCGGTATATGGACTTAGCCTTGAAATGCGTTGATGAAACAGCTTCAGAGAGACCAACAATGAGTGAAGTTGTTAGAGAGATTGAGATGATTATCCAGAATAGTGGAACAAGCACTAGCTCTTCTGCTTCTGCTTCATCTTCTGTTACTGATATAGGAGCCATGAAGGTTGGTGATAAGCTTTTCTATGGAGAGAGTTTGAAGAAGAAGGAAACACGAGATGGTGCGTTTGATTATAGTGGTGGTTACGCTGTTCCTACCAATATTGAACCTAAGTAATTCATGAACATTTCTTGTGTTTCTGAAGATTTTAGTTCTTATATATGAATGAAATTTGACCAAAAAGAAAAAATGTATTTATAGGATTCCATTTGCGTAAAGATAAACATGAGATAAGCCCAATCGATCCATTATGAGTATTGTAACCTCTGAACAGTTGCTGTTTCCATATTCTGGAAATGCACAATAGAAAAATTCTGAAAAATGTATTGGATTTTAGCGTTCTTTACAAATTATCAACAACTCATTTTCAAGCTCAAAACGCATCAATGGAACTAGTCCTCTGGACATCAAGTCCATAACCAAAATACAAACCCAAATTCGAATCGATCCAACCGAACCATTTAGACTTTTAATGTATCCAAATAACCGATTGATTTTTATCACAAGTTATTTTGGATTCGGTTATAAACCGAACCCGAACCAAACTTAAAATATAACCGAAGTCATGAGGTATAAAATTCATACCCGAACCCGAACCTATTCATTTAGACTAAAAGCTAATTATAAACATGTATTTTGGGTGAAATAACCGATCTGAAACCAAATCTATTGGTATTATACAACTCCCAAACCGAAATGAACCCGAACCCAATCCGAACCAAACCCAAACCAAACTTGAATAATAACCGAATGGTCATTAAACTTTAAAACCAAAAAGCCGAAAAACCAAAAATCCAAAACAACCAAACCGATAAATGATTGGTCCCAAACTCCCAAAACCAAACGGAACTATTGCCTTGCCTTTAAGGATACAGTGTTGTTTTGAGGCCCATTAAGATACTTTGAATAGAAGAAATAAGGCCCAAAAATTAAAGTTAGACCACTCGAGGACTAAATAAGTGAAGTTAAAAGTCAAAATCCCTAAATTCTTAATATCCGGATTAAGAGAGTATACAAATTTGAAGTCGATAGTTCCGGCAATGTCGTCACCGGAGAAGAAAAGGAAGAAGAAGACATCGACGTCGAAAAAGAAGCCATCACTGATACACCCAGCAACTCCGCAATTGAACCCAAATCCATCACTTCCAGATGATTTGTTATTGAGCTGTTTAGCACGCGTCTCTAGATTGTATTATCCATCTCTCTCACTCGTCTCCAAGAGCTTTCGGTCTCTCCTTGCTTCACCTGAGCTTTACCAGATTCGATCAACTTTAGGCCTTACGGAGAGTTGTCTCTATGTGTGCTTACAGTCCCATCTTGACCCTAACCCACTTTGGTACACTCTTTGTAGGAAACCTGATCAAATTCTAAACAACGAGATCATTGAGAATAGGAAGTATAAGAAGAAGAAGCCAAATGGGTATGTTTTAGCGGCAATACCAGATGGTAATTCTCGACCTGGGCACTTGTGTGGTCTTGCTGCAGTTGGTTCGAATATTTACAACATTGGCGGACCAATCGACAAACACTCTTCTAGTGTCTCGATTCTGGACTGCAAATCTCACATTTGGCGCGAGGCTCCAAGTATGCGAGTAGAGCGGTCAAATGTAAGACCTAATGTATTTGATGGAAAGATATATGTAGCAGGAGGCTCTAAAGACTGCAATTTCTTTAATTGGATGGAGGTTTTTGATCCTAAAACCCAAACTTGGGAGTGTATCTCGAGCCATGGCGCAGAGATATGTGGTAGTAGTATTTATAAAAGCGCAGTGATTGAAGGAGAAATCTTCTTGTGTGGAGAGTATAATTTAGTTTACAAACCTAAGGAAGGTACATGGCGAAAGATGGGATGGTTGATGCATTTAGGTTCAATGGACTGGGCGTGGTATTACCCTTCATGTGTGATTGGGAATGTGCTTTACTATTATAATAACGGAGAATTCAAGTGGTATGATACAAAGGAAAGAGTCTGGAGAATTTTGAAGGGTGTGAAAGGACTGCTTAGGTTTTCCAGCAAAAGTGCAAAGATGGTGGATTATGGTGGAAAGATGGCAGTTTTCTGGCACAAGATTAGTGGAAATAAGAACAATATGATTTGGTGTGCTGTGATTGCACTTGAAAAGCGCAATAGTAAAGAGATTTGTGGAAAGGTTCAGTGGCATGACGCTGTGCTTTCTGTCCCCATGTCATATAAAATATGTTCTGCTCTTGCCATTACCGTTTGATGCATGATATACAAAGACTGAACTTGAAATGTGGTTAATCTTGAGGTTGTCGTGGGTATTAATGTATCAAAGGATTTTCACTTATAATCCTTTGATGCTAGCTTAAGCACCTATGAAACGATGTTTTGGTTGAAAAAAGTTCACTTCTTTCATTGGAAGAACAAGTACTCCAAGAGAGGCATATGTGATTGAAGTGTTTTTGGTCGTCTAGTATACACATAACTGGCTTATTTTGTTTTGAGTATTATCTCATTATGTTTTTTTTTTTTTTTTTTCAACTCG
>OVAX01001132.1:0-53214 GCA_900406405.1 Lepidium africanum
CCCTTGCAAGGAATTTTAACCAGAAGGATCACAGTGAACTTCTTCTCCATCTTCAAAGTAAAAACAAAATGGTCATTGTTTTGTGAAAGAACAAAAGAACAACGCATTTAGTTTGACGAAAATTACCTTGCTGACGCCACAGATCCATGAAACGATTTTTATCCTAACAAAGATATAAAAGAAAACTCATATGAGCAATAATTCACTAGAACAAATGTACCAAAAGAGCATGAGAGTGACTTGTAATCTTCTTTCTCATTTTTCAAACACAAAGTGGGTGAACAAAGGTATTACTTTTACAGAGGCATGAACAAATCCAGCAGCGATTTTTTTGTAATCAAACTCTATTGTCTTCATCCAAATCACCAATTTCCTATCATATTTGTGGCCCAATAAAACACACATATCAATCACGAACAAAAAAAAAGATAAAGAAGAGACTGAAGATCTTAGAGAGTGAGAAATTATAACGACGTGGGTGACGGCAAGCCACTGTTCCGAGATTGGTAGTCTGGGGAGCAGAAGAGGAGCAGTTTTTTTTTTGGCGAGGAAGCAGAAGAGAAGCCGTTCTTTTTGTTTTTGCTGAGGTGTCTTCACCACAAAGAGACACCAACATCACAGAGCCGCATTGATATAGCAATACTCTTAGGGAAATCTGTGACGGTTACATGTTGGTTAATATATGTTTGTGGAGAAGAAGCTGGCTTCGAAGCGGTATGAAACTTATCAATTTTCTAAAGGTCGATATCTTGTGCCGTAATGGTCCCTGAACTACTAAGAAAGAGGAGATTAGGGCTAAGGAGACATGAAAGACGTAAAGGAAGACGAGAGATCTATAGAGAAGATTTTTTGGTGGCTTAGATGAGTTGTAGTTTTCTTGGATGATTTCTTTATTATGTAATTTTGTTTGGTTGTTTCAAATAGAAGATAAGCTGAAGTGTCATCTCTTATAATGTTATTGGTTAGGTTAAAGCTAATGTGTCAATTCTATTGGTTGATTGACAAAACTTTAAATTGCTGATATACCTTCACCATATGAGAGATCCAAACTCTTCTTTTAGATATATATAATTACCCTCCAAAATTTAATAGGGTCCATAAAAATTTTGAACCTTGTGTCAGGATTTTGTATGATATAAATAGTCTGTAGTATTTAGTACTTATAGAAAAAACTAGAAATTATTGCCTATATATCTGTTAGTGCTGAGCCGTCATCATCCATCTGATCTGGAATTTTGTTTTCTTTTAAACATGTGATCATCGTTAAGAACCTTATACGCATACATGTGATCCAAAACTCATAGGAGTTGAGGTGATGGATGATTTCTTATAACAAAAAACAAAAACAAAATCAATCTGTGCCTTTGAAATGAGAGGTTTAAGAAGACTTTATAAATTAAACTATCACAACTTGACTTATCAACTCTCTATAACATGTGTGATATTCTTGGGATGGTAATTAAGAATGGCAAATAAAGGAGGAAGCTTGATAGAGAACTCAAGATGGAGTCTTGGAGGCATGACTGCACTTGTCACTGGTGGCTCTAAAGGCATCGGGTGAGTCATATTATATGTGCCCTTTTATTGTATTGTGAATCTTTATTTATGCAAAGAACTAACAGTGCTTGTGTTTATCATAAATAGAGAAGCTGTGGTGGAGGAGTTAGCCATGTTGGGAGCAAGAATTCACACATGTGCTAGAGATGAAACTCATCTTCAAGAACGCTTACGTGAATGGCAAGCAAAAGGGTTTCAGGTCACAACTTCTGTCTGCGATGTTTCATCTCGTGACCAAAGAGAGAAACTCATCGAAACCGTTTCCTCTCTCTTCCAAGGAAAGCTCAACATCCTCGTAAGTATACATAAAGATCTGCCAGGACCAGTAAAAATGTTTAAGCCGGTCCTTTCCTTTTCGAGATTGGGATGTAGGAGATAGATTGTGAGACACATCTAACTAAAGCTTTTTGCTGAGCTAACGAATATAGAATAAAGGAACAACTATGAGAGACGCTGGTGAAGAAGTTAGAGTCTTCACAAGTCTCTGTAAGTAGTATAGATAGAAGAAAAAGGTTATCCAATTAAAGAGAATTGGTGAGATTGTATATATTCCTGCGTGAATCTAGGGTTAAATATTAGAGTCTGAAGCTCTGTTTCACATCATCGTAAGAGTTCTCGTGATTTTGTTCTTATCAGTCAAGAACCAAATCATGTGGTGTTGTGGTTTTAATTGTGTGTTTATACATGTATAGGTAAACAACGCAGGGACGTTTATATTGAAGCCGACCATAGAGTAGTATACAACAGAAGAATATTCGTTTCAAATGGCTACAAATCTCGAGTCAGCTTTCCATCTCTCACAGCTCGCGCACCCTTTGTTGAAAGCCTCTGGCTCAGGAAGCATTGTGCTCATGTCCTCAATTGCAGGAGTTGTACATGCCAGTGTCGGATCCATCTATGGAGCAACCAAAGGTACTGTACATATAGTCTTTAAGAAACATATATGTTCTTCCCTTGCGTAATGTTTCTTATGAAAATGTTTATTGTAAACGCGCATTTCAAGAGCGATTAATCAGCTGGCAAGAAACTTAGCCTGCGAATGGGCAAGCGACAACGTAAGGACTAACGCTGTTTGTCCATGGCTCATCATAACTCCACTAATTCACGATGTAAGGCCTAAACATCTCCGTAGTACGAAGAAAATGTATTAATACTTTTGATTTCAAGTTTTGACTAATGTGGAAAATTTGTTAGCTTCTTAATCTCAAAGAGTGTAAAGAAGAAGCGGAGCGTAGAACTCCACTTGGTCGGACTGGAGAACCAAAAGAGGTTGCATCACTTGTGGCTTTTCTATGTCTACCTGCAGCTTCTTATATAACTGGTCAGATCATTTCTGTTGATGGAGGTCTTACTGTTAATGGCTTCTCCTATCAGCCACAGACTTAATATCTAGACTTTCTAAAAGTCATGATCAATATGTAACAAATGTAATTTTTGATGCGTTTCTTCTAGATATCTTAGCATTGTACTTTTGTCAAAAATCTAGAACTCAAACATGGTCCGGGAGTCTTTAAACGGTATCAAATCCTGAAAATATATACTGCTATATATTGTCTCAATCTGAATGCGAAATAAGATAGTTGAGGGATTACCTGAAAAAGAGGTTTTTATCGACGACATTGAATCAATTTGTTCCATTCTTAGAGATAAGAGATTGATCTTTGTTTACGGCTCAGCGATTATAACATCTATGTTTTTTGCATAACTAGCAACAGGACAAATATATCAACAATAAAAACTGAAATTTCTAGAAATGGAAGAGTTGCGTGAAACAGGAATTAAAGTGGGATTGTTCCTAAAAAGCATTCTACACATTGGCAAGAGAGCCATTCTGTTTTTGTACAACTCTAAAATCCTCTCCATTTTTCTTTACAACATTCTCTGCCTTTTGTCACTCACTCATCAGCCTAAGGGGGTGTTTGGTTCTATAAATCTTAAAAACGGCAAGAAACTACACAATGTACAGATTTTGCGGAGAACAATACAAAGCTCTCTTTCATATTTTCCCGCAGATATTTGGTTTAGATCTTACCTAATTCTCAAAACGTTATGGCAGAGCCATCCACCCTAGTTAAGCTGTACAACACTTGCGGCCTTACACCATCTGAGGCTGGCTTAGGGACTGCAATCCCATTCTCCTCTCTGCATTTATGAAAAAACGCCGTAAGAGACAGTGAAATGCCATGTAAATACAGATAGAAGGCTCTTTGGGAGAGGTTAAAGCAGATAAAGCCAAAACTTTGGACCCACAAAAGAGAAGAAACGTATACATACCTCCAGCAGCGACGAGTTTTTCCACTCGGGCAACGATATGCTTTCCATAAGTGTATTTCTTTAAAGCATTAAGATGCACTTTAATACGAGTAAGTATCAGCTCACGCTGTTGGTCATCGCATGTCTCCAGAACTTTTTGCACTACATAGTTTGCAAACTGATCCTTCATCATCGCCTATATACAAAAGAAGAAGCTTACGGTTTTAGAAGTCGCTTCATTTTTCCCTTAAAAATCAACTAAACGTATGTGTTTCACAAACCTGAAGAGGCTCATTTTCATCTGTTGTTCCCAGCATCTCATTAACTAGCAATTCTCTTTCCTCGGGACCTCCAAAAGTCAGACATTTCTCAACAACATTTGATGCAAACTTTTGCTGGCTCATCTGAACAATTTTCCCTGCTAATTCTTTGATGATCACAGTTCGCTCATGCGGCTTTCCGTGCTCCAGCACATGCTGTCCACATTAAGTATATATATATTTGAGCAAACAGTACCAAATCACCAGTTGCATAGATAATCATATATCCTACAAACCTGAACAACATAGTTTCCATATTGATCTTGGGCCAGCATACTAACAGTGGACAGGATATCTTCCATAACCTTATTCTGTGTATCCGGGTTGTGGCAGTGTTCTAATACTCTCTGACAACATAATACGAGAAGAGTATTAAATAAGAGCATAAGATCATGAAATGTGTCGTCATTCTTTATTACTAAGAGCAGGAACCTGAATAACACGACACCCGTATGGGTGAGTGGAGAGGACCACAACTTGACCAAAGAAAGTTGATATAATAAATTCGATGTTTTCTTCAGGTACACATTCGATGCACTTTTGAATCACATGGTTCCCATTCTGATCGCGTACACATCGCATCACATTTCCATCCAGTTCTTTCACCATTTTATTTTTCTGGTCTAGATCGACCACTTCAATTGCCTAAAAAGGTGAAAGTAAGTAAACTCTAAATTCTTCTTGAGACTGGAAGACAGAGATATAAAGAACAGTCGTACAGGTGAAAACAAGGCTTACCTTCTGGATAACACGACAACCATACATCTGTAAGCTAAGAGGCAACACATTATTAAACAGCTTCTCTGCCAATTCTCTCCTCTGTGTCGGGAGTCCATGCTCAAAGAACTGTGGAAAAGAATCAGTCAGGAATCTCTGGCTGTTACAACGTCTTAACTCCAAAACACAAAAATAAATAATTAACAAACAGTAATATTAATTACCTTCTGAATTACATAGTTTCCAAAGACGTCAGTCATCAGGGCAAGTGCTTGTGGCATGATCTCCTCATAAACCATGTTTTTCTCATCAGTTGTTGCTGTCTCAAGTTTCTGCTGAATAAACCGGCTCCCATATTGATCCGCACTGTCATTAAAAATACCTGTTAGCTTCACAGACCAATAATACACAAGAAAAAACGTAATGACTTTCAAGGAAATACCTGAACTCTACAACATGGCCAGCTATTTCAGAAAGTTCAAATCCTCTTGTTTTGTTAGTCTTGAACTCTTCAAGCAATGAAGATCCAAAGCCTTCATCCAAATTAGCATCCATGTGCCAAGAACCCATTACACCTCCCGAATAGTTTCTGGTTGCAGTTGGATATAACATATTGACTTCACCTGGTCTCATAGGACTAAAAGGTGACACTAGAGAATTTGGCATAACATGGTGAGCTAATGGGCTGCCAGGATATGACATATTGGAACCATATGTAGGACTCCCATAATAGCTATGGCTGTTAGGGCTCCCGGATTTGTAGGGCATGCCATACTGTGATTTCTGAGCTCCGCCATAAGCCCTCTGGAGTTCAAGCATATTCATGTACGAATTACCCATTAAATTCCTATCTATTGCATGATCATTAAAGAGATCATGCGAATCAGCATTCTCAGATAACCTTCTGTATTGATGGTACACTGGGTCAGCCATATGTGAATGAAGACCAGCACCTCCTCCCATCATTCGATTATTGATCCTGCCAAGATTACGTGATTCAGTGAGGTTTTGACCAGAAGAAACAAAACCTCCCCCAGGAAGTCTGGAGTCCATTCCAGAATATCCCAACGCTGATACTGCAGAAACATTGTCATACATTGGAGAAAATTTACTGCTCCCAAGTTGGCTAGCCATCATAGAAGCTACAGCGGGATTTAATGCGTTATTGTTCAGACAATAGTTTGGGCTATCAAGATGCTGGTAAGGACTGACTGGTCCACCTCCACCATCATAACCAGATCCTTGTGACCCTCTCAATTGTGAATTCCTTAAATAATATGTTGCCTTATGGGGTTGATCAGATTTGTTTGAGAACCCATGTTGATTGTCATTATCCCCAACTTGCAGTCCAAACATATAGTTTCTGACCTTTTCCACATCTTGCTCAGCCTGACCCCTTTCATCTAACCCGCCAGTGCCTGACAGGTTCATGCCAGATAAAGCAGCTGCGAGATCAGAAGACTCGCTGAGACCAGATGTAACTCCATTGAACGGGCTTTTATTATTTGTGTTCCGCTTATCATTTGAACTAACTCTTCCACTCCCAATAGGAGTAAGGCAGGGACTGGGCACCCTAGCAATGGCCTGCGGATCTGGAGTTCCATTTCTAGACAAAGAAGAACCCAGAACAGCTGCATAGCTGTATGGAGATTGCGCACCAATGCTTTGGGATGCAGATGGAGTCTGATTATTCATAGAGTCGACATTTTCGTCAAAGGCGTTACGACTTGCAGGACGTGAGACCTGCTTTGCGACAGGATTTATATGCCCCATATCGGCCTACACAAAAGCAATTCAACATGTTTATATAAGCAAGACTATTCAGAAGAACTATACACAACACATACAGAGACATGCTTGCACAAGTAGGCTTTTAAAGAAAACACTCCAAAAGGCCAGCAAAGATTCAGATAGAAGATTAACACAGTATCTATGCAAGCGTAATGATAAAATGAAGTTTCACAAACCTGAAAGATATCAGCAAAACTCTTCTGTTTACCAGCAATACCCAAACTTGGCAAACCAATTAGCCCATTACCATCCCAGTCAGACGAAGGAGCACTAGTTTTCTCAGGCTCAAACTCTTGCTGCTTCATCTGATCAAACCCAGGCGGCATAGAGAACAAAGATCGACTCTCATTCACTTTCCTCCTATCCCCAACACCACCAACCACATTGCTACTCCCTTGAAGCCTCTGAGCAACCCTCAAATCCTCCCTAGACATCAAAGGTGGAGGCAACCTCGGATTCAACTTCACATTGGCATAATAGTAAGACAAGTATGCTGGATCTTTCCTAAACTCTTCATCGTCACAAGCAAACCCATTCCCTTTATTGGCTCCACCAGACTTAAAAAAAGAATCCCCAACTCCGCCGCTAAAAAGCCTTCCGGAAGCACTAACGGAACCGTCAACAGTCGGCGGAGCAGAGCCGCTTCTATATATGTTAAGTTCTTGCTCAAGCTCATCTGCTTCTTCTTGCCGTCGTTGCTCAAGCAAAACTCCAATCTCTTTCTCATAATCATCCACAGAAGATGATTCCTCGTTACCTCTATGCATCGGTTTTCTTCCCAGTTCCGGCATCATCATGACCTAACAACAAAACCCCAAATAAATTAATGAAAAGTCCTAAAGACCACACCTTTTCGACCCAAAAATCTCTTTTTAGAACTAACCCAAAGATCAAACTTTAAGCAATACTCAAATCCATTCGATGATTGATTTTCATCAATCTTGTGTCTCCATGTGTACTGTCCTTTTCAATTATATTATAAACAAAGAAAAAACCTAACAACGATCAGATGAGAAATAGAAAAAATTGAAGCTTGAAGGAGAAATTGGCTTTTATAGAGTTAGCGGAAAAATCTGACGGCAATGAAAAAACCCTTAGGGTTTTTGTGAAATTAAAAGGAAATAAATTTTAGTGTAAATAATCATTACAGCTGATGTCATTAACCTAGCCATTAAATATGACATGACTAAAACAAATTAAAATAATTTCTTTCCAAAATAAAAAAAACAACTAAGTTCTATATTCTAACAAATGAAGTATTAACCGCCGAGCTACTCTCAGTCTAGTGGTTAGAATGATTCAGCTAATAATTTGGCACCGTTGCATTATGGTTGCTTAAAAAAGAAATTTTATGGGTGGGCTTTAGCCTATGGATCGGGCCTTGTCGATCCAATGTTGACCAAAAAAAAACAAAAGAGGTATTAACTGAAAAACTATCATTTCTCTCTCTAAGTGAGAGAGTTTTCTCTCTTATCCGACGAACTCATCACTGGAGTCTCTCTTATCCAACTTTTATACTTCAAAGAGATTTTTGATTGGCTTCACCGATAAAAACTAACCTTCCGGCTCCGCCAATAACGTTCCAGATTTCTCATCCGAGTCTCTATTTACAAATTTTATGTTTTCTAGTTTCTCGATTTATTGTTGTGTTTGTTCTATTTCTATGGCTTTCCTCTGTAAATTTAGTATTAGGTTCAGTTCTAGTTTCTCCGGTTGTAGATCTAGCCGTCATTATTTCGTAAGTTCAATTTTCGATATCCTCTTATCAGATTCAAGTTTCGGCTTGTCAATTTCCGTAAAAGGTTGTAGGTGATTCTTTGTAGAGTTATTTGCAAAAACACCACAACAATTAGTAATTCTTTTCAAAATAAGTATTGTAGGGATTTTTAGATAATATTGATGTTTTGAGGGTGTGAATTGTCCAGTGTATCCTCAGGTAATTACGTTGGTGTTTCCGTTATGTCTTGTCATTTTGCCTCTTATGTGTGTGTGACTGTTCGTTTTCCCTTTTAGATTTCATCTGTTAATTTTTTTTTGTGCAACTGTGTTTATGCTTGCTTGAGGGATGGTCGAGGCTTAAAATTATCGAAAGCTTCGCTAATCTGAGCGTGTAGAGGATAGGAGATCTGGACCAAAAGGCATTTTGTGGAGGCCGAGTGGAAGAGAATATGTCGTGATCGATGTTGATGGAGATCCTTCGTCTGTTCACGTTTCCTCCAATGAAACAAGTAGTCGGCGGCATTTGTCATTGGTGGTGCATGATTTACATATGCATGTGTCAAATGGCAAAAATCAGAACGGCAGAGGACGGGTTTCCAGTAGACGAAAATATGGGAAATCTATTCGTGAACCAGGAGATCGATTGGAAGGTAATTTCGTGGATTATTGCTATTAATTTTGAGATCTCAAAGTCTACAAAGTTTGATTGAAGTATATTGACGTTTATGCATGTTTTGTTCGGTTGATTTTTATAATTTTTAATTTAATCTGAGTAAAGTTGGACTATATTGAGTCAATCCATTTTTTTATATCTATGGAATCTTTATGTCATTCTTGTTTTGTTATTGTGTAATTTCGTTACATGTTCTTTACCCGTAACCCTAATTGAGAGCTTTAACAGAGCACTTGATATGCTTTGCTCTTCTCTGATTGGATATTGTTTGCCCTGTCGAATTCATGATAATGCCGTCATTCTTTCTGTTTTAATCTCAAATATTATTTTCGGCTATTATTCAGTTTATGTCATTGTTGCTATGTATATGTGTGTTGATATAGTTGTGATGGTGATTTTTGGAATATAGACGGTCATGTTTTGGCTTATATTATTAATGTTTCTTATGTTATTTATTCAGTGTATGTTTACGTTTTTATGCATATATGTTTGCAGAGAGCTGTGATGGTGAGTTTGGGAGTGTAGATGCTCGATCACCTCAAGGTCCTTCTTTTGGTATGTCTCTATGCTAACAGTTTGGTATATATATGCATTGTTTGTTGTGTTCTAACTATGTCGTTGTTATAGGGTCGAAAGAAGTTTTACCTAAGCCTCTTCTCAATCATGTTCGGTATCTCACTGTGGGAAGGATTAACTCTTACTTGAGGACTGTTTACTAGATTGATATCCTCGATATTTTGGATTGGATACCAGAGTTAGAGATTTTGCTATCATCTCCTTTTGGCGCATTGTTCTCACTGCCTGTTAGGCAGTGCTATATCTCTGGAAGATTTGTGCATAATTTTTTTGCTCGGTAGTTGGTCATAGAGGATTCACAAGAGCTCTAGTTTGTATTTGGAGGCCAATCTTTTAAGTTTTCATTGATCGAGTTTACAACAATAATTGAGCTTTGTTGTTTTTCTTTCCCAAGTGCTTATATTGTGAAGAAGTCAAAGGAGTCATTGCCAGGTGTGGCTCCTTATTTTTATACTCTTATTGGGAATACAAAAAGTGTGACTATTGAGGAGATAGTATAGATGATGAAGTCTGATCGATCTATCCCTGGTTGGCGGATATTGCGTTTAGTTTTGATTGTCATTGTTGAGGGGATATTGATATGTGGTATCCATCCTGCGAAGCCGACACTTGATTGGAGATGGTGAAGGATGTGGTTTTTTTCCCCTCTTATCCCTGGGGAAGAACATCATTTGAGAGGACACTTCGGGTTTTAAAAAGTGGCAGTGCTGAAGTTGATGTTACTGAGATGAGAAAGAAGCTTCGGCAGCAGTCATTGATAGTTCATGGGTTCCCTATTGCTATTCAATTTATCTTGTTTTTTATATTCCATGTTTGTTGGAGTCTGTCAGTTGATCTAATTTTACTAAGACTTTTTTGCAACAGCGGCTTTGGCGTCTTCTAGTGTTAAAGTTATTTCACAATGATTTAATTCTTGAGATTGAGAATGATTATGAAGTATGTGCTATACTTTTTTAAGTGAATATATTTGTATTCTATTTTTAAGTTGTTCTTATAACATTCATTCTAATTAGTTTCTCTCATGTTGCAGCTTTAGGTATTACGTCTGTATTGTTCGTCATTTTCTCTTAACCAGTCGCATTCTACAGACCCAAATGTTGTGTTTTTAGAGAGTTTAATTGAGGTTGGACACAATTTCACATTAGGTGATTCGTTTCCTGAGTATAGAGCTAGAGCGAAGGGTTGCACTTGTAAAGAATTGGATCATTTTGATTGTCATTGCTCACACAAATGTAATTGTTGTATTTCATGTGGTATGGAAAGGAAGAGTGAAGGTAGGTGTGAAGATTTGAGTAAAGAGATTGCACAATTGCGTGGGGAGTTTGGTACTTTCAAGGCCATGCCATCAGTGGAGTTTCAGAAGCTAAGAGGTGATATTCGAGATGATATCAAGCACTGGTTTATGGCTTCTCAGAAACGCCCTAGTGAAGCGCCTTCTTTTTCCTCTCCAATTCCTTCTCAGTTTTCTCCATCAGCTAATGACGTCTATGTGATATGGCGGGTGACATACACATGGAGTCTGTTTTTAATGGTGGTACACCTCCTAAGTGTTCTATTGGTGAGAAGGTATTGTTGTCTTTTATCTATTTTTGTATTGTTTGCGCTTTTTGTTAGTTTTGGTTCTTGTGATTATTGTGCACTATGCTTACTAATCTTTGCTCCTCTCATGATCTTTTTTCCATATGTTATTTTGTTTGTGTGTGTAGGCTTTCGCTTCTGCTTCTATTCCCTAATCTGCGCTTGTTCCTCTACCATGTTATTCTATTACCAATCTCTTAGGAAGTTGTGATCTTGGTGGGGATGCTACTTAGATTCTGTTGCCGTTACTTATTGATGTGGTCTCTATCATTTTTGTCTCTTATATTTTGTGAATTTTTTTCTCTTTTTAATACTTATTTTTATGTAAATCTCATATGTAAGCCGGTGTTGTTCATGGTTCCGCTGGAGATGCTCGTGAAATGACATTTTTAGAGTATCTGGTGATTTAGAAGCGGTGGATAATGGAGGTGATGATTCCGTGTTGGGGCTTACACGTAAGGGTATGCTTGTCAATGAAAAATACCGGCGAAAAAGATTTAATCGTGCTTGTGACTTACCATCTCCCAAAGCTTTTCGTTCATCTTGTAAACGTTTGAGCGAGAATTTGGTTACTTACAATGCTTTTCCAGATGTGTCTGAGGTCTCAGTAAAGATATTAATTGAAGCGGTTTAATCCTGTGGTGATGAATATGACTTTTGCAAGTCTATGCGTATGTTTTCATTTGTTTTCTCATGTATTAATTGTAAGTCATTTTTATGTTTTTGTAGGAAACTAGATGTTGATGGTTATGAGGTGCCTCCATTGTTCTTTACTATGCTTTTAATGCCTCAGAATTGGGTTTCCACAGTGGTATATGTTCTTGTCTTCATGTCTTTTCTTTCGTTATTGTTTCTTTTATGTCATGTTTCTCCTAGTTTTGTCGTATTTGCTTTGATTGTTATATCATACCTTCTGCATTTATTGGTTGTTCTTCTCTGTTTCATATATCTACTCTGGTCTTCTTATTTTGGACCCTACTGTATTCATTCATTGGTCTTCTCTATTTGGCATTTGTAATCTTGTATTATTAATTTGCAACACATGGATGTAATTTGAAGTATGTTATGGAGAAAACAAGGTGACTACCTTGCTAAATGTGAAATGGTGTAAATTTTGAGCCTTCTTACTCAGTTGCTATCTTCTGACTACTCTGTTTGGGTGACGTCTGGTAGGCTGCCTACTTTTAGTTTTCATCAGTTAATTCAAAGGTATGTTGCTGGTGAAATTTTGGGTGCTGCTTCTCCATTGGTCTGGTTCAAAGATGTCAAGACAGTGTACTCACCTATGAATTGGGGTTACTGCCAATGGGTTGTCTTGGTTATATATCTTGATAAGTGGCATATCGACATTCTTGATCCGTATCTAGATCTTACAGCTCAGAGGAAGGTTGATGGGTTTATGGGCCCTGTTTGTAAAATGCTACCATATGTTATTCAATCATATTGTGATGCCTCAGCTGTTGGAAATATTGAATTCAAGTCGTTTGAGTTTGGTCGTGTTCCTTGAGTTCCTCAAAACAGTCGGTCAGGTGATTGTGGCCCATTCTGTATGAAGCTTATTGAGTTGCACTCGTATGGGATGTTGCGAGAAGGTATGCCTGAGATTACGAATGCGATGGTTGATACTCTAAGGAGGCAGTATGCTATGGAACTGTATGAGGAGTTTGTGGGAAAGCTGTAATGTTGAGTGATTTTAAATGAGTACCTTGGATATATGATTACTTTTTGTTCTTTTCCTTTCCTCTGGTTCGATTGATGTAGCTTGTAAATTATGATTGCTCTATTCTGTTGTTGACAGTTTTAAAGTGAGTTATTATGGTTGTAGGGTACTTTGTCTAACTTATATATTGATATTGGTAATCAAGGTGCTTCAACTGAGTTTGTGAGTTTTTCAGATTGCCAATTTATTTTGTGTAAATGGTTTATGTTTTTCAATTAAAACGAACAATTACGAACAGGATGATATGTTTGACAGAGTTTAACTAAGTGAATAACAATAGGAATCCATTTGATGTCGCACATGACATTTGTGTTGACCTTTTAACATATGAAAACACATGCTAAATATATAAATATAGAAGTCTATGTAAACACGCGTTCATGAGCGGGAAAACATGAATAGGAGGCTACATAAAATATCCAATCATAAAAGAGCAAAGCATATCAAGTGCTCTATTAAAGCTCTCGATTAGGGTTACGGGTCATAGTAAATGAGATTTTTGAAGGTTGAGTGAAAATTGAAAGCAAGGATAAGAGGCTATTAACGGGGTTGTACATACACAAGATCTTAGCTGATTTAAGCTACCGTCAGAATACATTGAAAGGTAAGAAGTGCATTTATATGTGTTTGTCTTCATTTACAGAATTCAGAGTTCTAAAGCATATTTAAAGTTCTAAAGCATATTTAATAAATACTCACTCCATTATAGTGGGTTTTATTAATCACCAATGATAATCTTCTTTTTGATAATGTGGGACCAGCTATTTGGTTTTGCGTATATTATCAATAACTATTTGTTTGTATTCTCGAATTTATGAGCGACTATACTCTTACGTTTGCCTATGGTTTTCCCACTCAACATTCATGTGTTTTGGGTTCCCTAAACCGCTATAACTTTATGTCAAACAGGGAATGGAACGTGCGGTGTTTGTCTCACCCAGAGAATGGGTTTACTCGCCAAGTAGTTCTTAGGATTTCATTGTTTCAAGATACTTTATGGGACAATGCATTTTGATTGAAGAGGATATAACATTTGAAGAACTACATAAGCGTATAAGGATCGAGTTTTACACAAACAGAGAAGGTGTTGTAGCAAGGGTTGCATACTGGCTCCCAAGCCAATTGTCTATTTTCTCACAAGCAAAGACACCGAATACAAAGTGACTTCGCGCTTCAGACCTTCTTACATCTTAGAGAAGAAGCTAAAGGTCTCAATATTTTTGTATCTTTTGAACTTATGGCTAAAGCAGACAATCACACTCATCAAGCTAGTACATCGCCAAAGAACACTGAAGATGCAATAATCCGATTAGGAGATGGTACTCCATCTTTATCATTTGGTGGAGGGTGAGGAAACTTGCTATGATACAGAACCTACAATGGACATAGGAGATGACATAGGGAACTTACCAGATTTGACAACAGAAGATATGCTGGATGGACTGCTTGTTATTAAAGAACTGATTGAAGATGGAAATTTGGATAGACTTAAAAAGGAAAAGATAAGGTTGTAGACACAACTGTGGAACCTCTTGCTGATTATGGTTATGATACCAAGGAAGAAGAACATCAATACAATGCATGGATCAAAGTGGTTAGCCAAGAGTATGCCTCACTCAATAACAATGACCCATTTGATGAAGGCCAGTCAATATTATCTACTCCAGAGCGCCTTCAAAGGGACTTCATCTCAACTCACGGGTTACCTAGTATCAATGAAAAACGTGAGGAGGAGGAGCAAACTACAGATGGGTAGAGAGAGAGGTTGCAAGCATCAGAGCTAGTGGATGAGAATGTTGAGCTCGTGATACAAGCAACATGTGACTGTCCTCCATGTGTTGGAGATCCAATACTCATAGATGAAAACTTTGAGAATGGAGTACATAATCCTTCAAATGATGCAATCTATATTGGAAGGATCTTCAAAAACAAAGCAGAGATGCAGACTACCCTTGCTATATATGAAAGAAAAAGGTTTTTTTGCATTTAAACAAACAAGGACAGATAAACACCGTCTAATTGTCCGATGCATTGACGAGAAGTGCACATGGAGAGTTTCTAGGCGTACAGTTGGACCAACTTATGAGAAATATAGAAGTCGGAACTTTAAAACTGACACACACTTGTGGTTTTTGCACGAGGAAAGGCTATGGGAAAAAGGAAACATGCAAGGTGATTGCTGATATGCTGAAGGCGAAGTATGCAAATGGGAGAAGAGGTCCACATACTGTCGAGATTCCTGGCATTGTTTTGGAAGAATTACATGTGCCAATTTCTTACATGAAGGGGTGGAATGCAAAATAGAGAGCAATAACAAACACCCGAGGGACTGCAGAAGCAAGCTTTTCCCTACTTACCACTTACTTGGTGTAGCTGAAACATCACAATCAAGGAACTGTTGTAAATATTGTGACTCGAAATAGTGGAACAGCAAGATGTAAGTTTAAGTATTTGTTCTTCTCATTAGGTGCTCGTATTTGGGCAACACAATTAATCTGCAATGTTGTTGTTGTTAATGCAACCACAATTAAAGGGAAATACAAGGGTTCTTTATTGACTGCAAGTTTTCAAGATGGAAACTTTAAGAGTGTGCCACTTGCCTTTGGTGTTGTAGACAGCGAGAATGACGCATCATGGGCTTGGTTCTTTTAAGAGTCAAAAGCAACACTCGCTGACTCCTATGACTTGGTCTTCATATTAGACCGTCACAACTTCATCTATGCAGCCTTAAGGATAGTGTACCCAAAGGCAAAACATGGAGCCTGTGCAGATCATTTGACAAGGAATGTGAAAGCAAGGTTTAGTAAAAAAAAGGGTTGGCTTATTTGGTTTCCAAGGCAGCACATTCATTCACAGTGTCTGACTTTAGGCAAAGATTTCATGATATTGAGAACCTCTATGTCCAATGTGCAAACTATCTAAAAGGAATTAGCATTTCACATTGGAGTAGAGTTTACTTCCAAGGCAAAAAATACAACATTATGAGTAGCAATGTGGTCGAAAGTTTAAATGTTGCAGTTGCGTAGTCTCTAGAGTTGCCAATTGTTTCAATGGTGGAATCTATTTGCATGATGTTAATGAGGTGGTTCTATACTCGTAGAGCTAAAGCTATGACGCATGAAAGTGCATTCACACATGAAGTGGACAAAATCTTAATGCAAAACTTAACTGAGTCAAGAAGCTACACTGTAAGCCCAACAAGCAGTGAAATATACCAAGTGAACAATGGCAATGTTGATTCATTTACCGTTGATACCCCAAAAAGAATATGCACTTACAGAGTATTTGAGAGCATTGGAATACCTTGTTCACATGCATTGGCAGCTGCTAGACGGAAAGGCGGACCAATATCAAACCTTGTTAATCCAATGTACACTACTAAGATTTGGCGAGGTGCATATGCAGAAGTTATAATGCCAATTCCAATTGCATAGGAGGAAACTATTTCCAATGACACATCCAGTTCTACTCTGCTTCCTCCAGATGCATGGCACGGAGCTGGACGTTCCCTAGAACAGAAGAATTCCATCACAGGGAGAACATGTATGTAAGAGGTAGAAATTATTTACACATATGCTGCAAACTAATGCTAACATGTATATTTGATTTCAAGCAGGGAATAGGAAAACCAACAGGTCAAACACGTAGGTGCTCAAGGTGTCACAAGAATGGGCATAACAAAGCTACATGTAAAAATGCAATTCCGTAATGGTAAGTAGGCAATACATGTATGTTTAATCAATCTAAAGAAATCAACACTTCCAAATCATTCTTACATAGCTCGGTTTGTTGTTAAGGAGGATTATGTCGAAAGGAAGACTATGAAGATGTTTTGCGTGTAAATACAAGTGGATGTAGTAAGAGAGCATGACATATAAGGTGTATGCTCAGACAAATCGGATATCAAAATGCTTTATTTTTTGGATTCCACGTTATGAAGCAACTATATTAGTAGTTATTCAGATGCCAACTTGCTTTTGTAATCATATATATGTTTGCCAAGACGTGTGAAACATGATAATGTTTTTACTGATATATATTATAACAGGATAATGCAACTCTTAAATCGATAAAAACGAGCTGCACGAAAATAATTGAAAGAAAAATAGTGCAAGTCAATAGTAAAGAAGCATAATAGGTCGTCATAAGCAATGAATGGATAAGACTAAACAAGATGAGTTAATATAAATTGAGATGTAGAAGGGGGTTAGGTTTCCATTTAAAATCCACTATAACTTCTCACCTCGACAATGCCTACAAAACCAGACAATATGCAAAGAGGAAGAGCTCAAAAAACAGAGAGGGAGAGATTAAAAAAGAGGTTCACTTCCGAAAGAGATACTCATAGGTATTGTTCGATGCATAGGGTATGATGATTGTGGAGAGCTTGGCCCTTTCTTAGCATCTAGTCGTGATGGTAGAGACGTTGCACTTGCTCCTGAGACATTGAAGCAGGTTAACATCGATGAGTTCATATTTGTGAGTTCTTTAGCAAATGAAGACTCAATATATCGAGCGTTTTTTCTGTAATGCTTTGCGCCTGGGAACACTACAGAATATTACGTTGAAGGCTTACGGCGGCTGGTGAAAATTGGTCCATCAGAAGAAAGCTTAATTCTCATTAAACTTGCTGCAGATGATATCCCATATGCAGAGTTTGCTTATGGCATTTTATATGCTCATGCTTTTATCAAGCAGGCATTTCAATTTTACATAACATGTATAATAAAACATCATGTGATTCAGAGCCATTGTTAAGATAAGTGAAACTGTCATAGCGCATATTGTAGACATTGAAGCGCCTTTCGTTGGCAACTTCGCATATACATACCCATCTAGTGACATTCCTGCCTGTATTTAATACTCATGTAATCGCGACAATGCGTGCTTCCAGTGCCTAGCCTACTGGTACTCTCTAAGGGTCAAAGAAGTATGTTAAATCTGAAGATCAGAGTAGGTGATTATGCTTGTAATACATTTCTCATTATGTAAGCCTTCACTGTTAATTTCCACTAGTTCGGTATGCTATATGTGTTCTCATCTTTTAGTTTATCTTTTAGCTTGTAAAATATGTTTCCAGCATTAATGTCCAATGTACTATATTGGCTTGTAGAATATGTTTCAACTCTGTAAAATATGTTTGGGCACTAGCAATTCCTGTATTGACTTGTAAAATGTTCATCAAAGACAATGTAATGTAAACTATCGATGGATTGAGTGTTACATTAAATTTGGTGTTTTTTCAGCCTATTTGACAAAGAGAACTTTGCTAAATGGAAAATATTTCATTGAGTGAAACAAAGAGACCAATAAGAGTTTACCATTCCGCAAAAGACACAACAACATGTAATACACATAATCCAAAAGACAACCCAACAACTCTATTGTCACCCAGAAGATTGGGAGTGCAATTAAAACAACAATTTACAGCAGCCACCGAGAATATCAAAGTCTATTACAGAAACATAAATCATTCTCTTCATATTAGAAGCTACTTCAAACTTTGCTTCTGCAATTGCAAATTCCACCTTCTCAACCATATGTCTCCATCTAAATTTTCATTCTATCACACTCCTTCTTAACATCTGTCATTTTACTCCCCATCTGTCGAACCTCTGCCTCAAAATTGAAGACTTTTATGTGAAGTGATTCTATTTTATTAAGAATTCCCTCATTCATCCACTTATAGACATGTGGATCATCGACGAGTTGCAAAACACTCATGAATGCCATGAGGATCACCCATTTGCTACAAAACATACTAATTCAGGTAGAGAAGCAAAATCAAACCTTGGTAATGAAAAGAAAACTATCAACAATGAAACAATTTTCAAATCCTAGATGCAAGAAAACAAAGAATGAAAATCAAATTGTATTAATCAAAATTATACAATCAACAGACAAAAAATGTTACATTTTTTGAAGCAGCGTAACCACATCGATAGTATCTCCAGCCAGGATTGCTGCCACTTTTTGATGTCTTTTTCAAAATATTAACACCACACCAACATTTCGTTGGTACACCCACAAGTCGACTCTTATCCCGATTACTTGATGCTCTGCTAGAAGATCCTAAATCATTGCTCATGATCACAAATCGATTTCAGCCTACAAACAGGTTGAACCCAAGTTTGGTGTATTTCTCGTACTCTGCACACTCACAGTCGAGATACCAAAATAGTACCTTTTGTCGTATATCGATTGTTCGATTCGCTTGTGTTCTTTCACCGTAACCCTACTCTATGCGACTTTGGGTCATTCGCTCGTGTGATTCTAATTCCCTTATGTACACACAAATATCACGTACTCAAGAAATATAGGGCAAAACTGTCACCATTTTCGTGGTTTCAGGTTGAAAAGTGCCTAGTACCCATATTGGATCAGTAGGACCAGTACCTATTTTTGTAAAATGCTCTTCTTTGTAACTGTGAAATTTGCTAACTATAGGAGGAGTAAATCTCTGTTTAGTTGGAGTAGCCTAGGTTGGTATTCACAGGTGGATTTCATTGTCGGAGTTTATTTAGATCCAACCATTAAGGACGGAAATTGTAGAGGAAATCATCTGGTCCTTTTATTTGTGGATGAAGTTTGTGTTGTGGCAGTTTCCAATGGTAAATTTGACATCGGAGCTGCTGATATGTTTGCATTTTAACCCATTTTAAGTTCATTAATCATCCAAGTTTGCATCCATATTCCTTGCATTTGTCCCATATTAGAGTCTTTTAGGTCTGCATTGCATACTTTGCATTTGCATTTGCCTTGGAATGGTTTCATGAGCAGTTTGGAGCATTTTTGGATCAAAGTCAAGAGAAGGTTCGGATTGGAAGCAGAACTCGAATCAGAAGAGGCTTGGAATAGAAGAAGATTGACTCACTCTGTCTACTTGCCTATTACAGCAAGTGAGGCCATATTCACAACTCAGAAATATGACTCGCTGCCTCTAATAGTTGGAACTGGCAAGTCAGTACTTGAAGAAGTTTAAACTGAGCTAAAAAAAAGCAACTCACTGGAGTGACTCGCGTGCAGCAGTGAGTGAGCCCATCTCAGAATTCACAAACACAAGACTCTGCCTGTCTACTCGCCTACAACTGCAAGTCATCTATTTCTTTGACTTATTTTCCGCTTTGACGAACTTTAGGTCTTATGTAAGGGGGCTATAAATACCCTTTAGCCCCCATAAACCCTATCGACGTTTTTTGCCTCTTTTGTTCTTGAGAAACACCACAAAACTCTCTCTACTTTTATAATTAGATCTATGATTTAATTTTAAGTATATGCCTTTGATTTCTTTCTCATTCTTCTTATTTTTTCTTGCTCTTTAAGATTTATGCATATGTTCTATTTTCTGGGTTTATGCCATTGTTCAAAGTTAGTTAGTAGATTCCATTAGGGTTCTTGAGGAAATGAGTTAGATTAGTGCAGATCTAGGGAATTTCAGGCTTGCTTAAGGTTATTCATGTTTAGATCTCTTCAGTTTAGGTGGTCTTCATGCGTATTCCAACTTAGCTACTTGGAATCTGATATTAGGCTTTCATACACCTAGTAAGTGTTTAATGAAATGCTTGAATGAGCTTAGTTCTGAGATTAACATTTCTAGCCTAAGAGATTAGTTGTCTAGAGAGTTTATTGGCCTAAATAGATTTTTTTTTCATGCCAATCTGAGTATGTAATCACCAAAGAGATTTGGGTTTGGTCACACTTGGATTAAGATGTCTTGATCATGAGAATGGCTTGATTGTCTCTTATTGAATCTATTGCCTAGAGATCAGCTTATTAGGTTGTTAAGCAAGCTACTAGAATCCCTGTTGAAGCATTAGTCATTGATCTCACTCCTCAAGAACCCCAATTTTTATCTTGTCTTTTTAGCTTGTTTGTTGCTTTGTTTAGTTGCCATTTCTTTGTTTTGCTTGTGCTCTGTTTTTAGCTTAGTTCTCTGTTTCTTTATGCTTTGTTTTTGTTTCATGCTATTGCTCTGTTTTCTATTACTCTGTTTTGCATCTTGCTTATTTGTGATTGTGACAGAATCATTGTTTTAGGATTTGCTTGGATTAGTTTGTCAAAGTTAGAGGTTGGGAGGAGAACTAGTAGAACAAGATCAGGTGCACACACCTCAAACCAGCTCAAGCAAAGCTAGCTGCTTCACCACCTCTAAAAGTTATGACTTTGCTGCAGGAGATTCTAAAGGGCCAGAAGTCCATCAATGCAGAATTTGCACACAATTTTGCTGAAGTGAATGACAGGATCGATGCCTCACATAATGAGATAAATAGTAATTTTGAGGCTCTGAATGAAATATTACAATATGTTGAGAGACAACAGGCATTTTCCTCTATCAAGACTAGTGAACAATCACCAAGTAACAATATTCAACCTCCCAAGGAATACACAGCCCAGTTCATTGCTCTAAAAAGCAGCCAAGAGCTCTCTCCACGTGCTGAAACTGTTGTTAACATTGAAGACAGTGTGCTTCAGGAAGGGGAGGCGAAAAAGGCTTTAAACTCATCTTCAATGGCTGAACTCGTCACTCCTACTTGTCACTCCAGGCCAGTTCAGCCTCAAAACGTCCAAAAATCTGCTGTTTCAAATCATTTCAGCAAATCTTTAGCTCCACCTCCATATCAGCCTCAAAAACCTTTCCCTGAGCGTCTTAATTAGAAGCCAACTATTAAAGGACAGAGTGTCTCAATTAAGGGAGTTCCAAAGCTCTGTATAAAGCCCCTTAAGCCTCCTTAGGTTGTATTGGTTAAGAGTGGCAAGGCTAGTGACTGCTGCAGAAAAGTTCCAATATTTGAAGAAGTCATTGATGGGGAAAGCCTTGAATCTTTGTTTGGTTGCAATGAGATTGAAAATTCGTCTCTTAAAGAGCTGAGTAAGTTTCCACTACTTGATCTTGGGCCTGATATAGTCTTGAAACCAATTGGATATGTGGATGAAGCAATGAAGTATAAGGTGAAAAGTAACAATCGTCCCAAGCCATTTTCTAAAGTCAAGTAGCTCCTCTTCAAAATAAAGCCCAAATCAGATTGGTCAGGACCTTTCAACATCAAAGCGGTTATGCCTTGTGGATCCATTACTTTGGTTAGCAAGGAAGGAGAGGATCTTCCAGAAAACGGGCAGAATATTAAGCTCTTCATAGTTGCTGGAACCATTTTAAAGAGGACTCCACCTCTTCTCTATGATCCACCCTAGATTAAATGGGTGTGAAGAGTCAAGCTTGAGACTATAAACAAGCTCAGTTGGGAGGAAATCTCATGCATATCCTTGTACATATTCTTTGCTCTAGTTTTTAATGTTTGCTTCTACTATCTTTTATTGTTCTTATGGTTGGTCATCTGTTTTTCAGGTCATCTCATACTAAACCGACTCTATCCATATAGCTCTTTCTTGGAAAGGTTTTCATGCAAGAAAGTGATCCGAACGAGTCCGGAACAGTCACTGAGATGATATGGTGATGAGAGAAAAGCATCAGGACATCATGAGCGACGAGAAAAGCCAGTTTTGGCACCATGTAGCTGCCCTCGTCGATCCCACTCGCCAGTGTACTAGGCGAGCTCAGCCTAACTCGCCAGGAGGAAGGCGAGCTCAGCCACAAAGGTACCCAAACTCCAACTTTGTCATTCTTCCACAATTGCATCTATATTACTTTGCTAGTATAGAATTCTCTTTCAAGCTTTTATTCACACAGGGCCCATGTGATTTAAGTTTGGGGGAGGGTTCTAGAGGATATTGACTATGCTTTTGTGTTCTTAGTTTGTTTTCCATGCATTGCATACACACTGTAAAAATCCATTAAGATTTTTTTTTTCATTTCAGCATAAACTTTTTCAAAACCAAAAAAATAGTGTGTTCATGTAGGTGCACTCTATTTAGGATTGAGTCTAGATTTGCATTGGGAATTAGGACTCAGCTGCCATTAACTTGCTTTTAGACTTGTTAGACTCACTGCCCTCATTGATAGTTGTTGGCTTCATTCATTCTTGCTTTGAAAGTGAAAGTTGGACCATGCTAGGAATTTCTGAACGAATCTCATGCCTCAGCTGAAACATGTTGTGATCTAATGCCTTTCGATACTAAGTGATAACCGTAATCCTGACTTGTAATTATCGAATCTGTGCATCATAACAAAGCTTGTGGATTGTACATAATACTTGGATTTCCGTTTCCCTCATGCATCTATCTTGTTAATCCAAGTAGTTTCCCACCATGCTCTTTACCTCATTTCAGACCATCATTTGCTTGTGTGTATGTGAGGCCTCCTTTTTGAATTAGCTTAGCATAAAAAGTTAGGTGAGAGCCGACAAGGGCATGACTTCATGTAGATGCTGGTGTCTAAGCAGGAAAAGGAATTAAAAGATCAAAAAGGGAAAGAAAGGTATAAGCTAAGGAGAGTCTAAGGGGAGAAGATGTTGAAAGTCAGAAGTATTATATTAAATGTTTTGGGTAGCAAAAAGTAAAAGAAAGGTTCTAAGAAGCATTGGAAAAGAAAGAATAAGTCTTATGGTTAATAAGGAAAAAGAACCAAGAGCTGTAAGTATTATGATCTTGATGGTTGGAAAAAAAGAAGATTTGAGTGAATTGGGTAGACTATAATCATTTTCTGGGTTTAGATTGGATAGGTTGAGATTGAATTGGGTGCTTGGGTAGATGGAGTCATGCTTTTGTATGCATCTATTGGTTCCCACCTTTAGCATTATGCTGAAGCCTAATTCATTTCATACAGTGATCCCTTTTGCATTGATTAACCAGATTCTCAAAGAGATCATTTTAATCTCTTAGCCTTTACCTCTGACCAAACGAGCTCTATGACGGCATATTTAAATTCATGGTTTCCTACTCAATGAATGTTAAATGGATTGGTTGAAGTGAATGCATATGTAGGTTGAGGTTGAGTTCAAATAGTTTTGTGATTGTCATGGCTAAACCTTCAAGTAAAGCTATTTGAATTGCATATTAGAACTGGTTTCTAGGACATTGATTGTAGCACTCTAATCAGCAGGTTTGGCTATGAGTTCTCAGCATTGCAACCTCTCTTTCTTATTTGTTCGAAGCACTTACTTGAGAGCAAGCAAGGACTAAGTTTGGGGGAGTTGATATGTTTACATTTTAACCCATTTTAAGTTCATTAATCATCCAAGTTTGCATCCATATTCCTTGCATCTGTCCCATATTATAGCCTTTTAGGTCTGCATTGCATACTTTGCATTTGCATTTGCCTTGGAGTGGTTTTAGGAGCAGTTTGGAGCATTTTTGGATCAAAGACAAGAGGAGGTTCGGATTGGAAGCAGAACTCAGATCAGAAAAGGCTTGGAATAAGAGAAGAAAATTGACTCACTCTATCTACTCGCCTGTTATAGCAAGTGAGGCCATATTCACAACTCAGAAATACGACTCGCTGCCTCTTCTCATTGGAACTGGCAAGTCAGTACTTGAAGAAGTTTTAAATCGAGACAGACAAAAGCAACTTGTTGGAGTGACTCGCCTGCAGCAGTGAGTGAGCCCATCTCAGAATTCACAAACACACGACTCGGTATGTCTACTCGCATGCAGCTGTGAGTCATCCATTTCTTTGACTTTTATTTTCCACTTTGATGAACTTTAGGTCTTATGTAAGGGGGCTATAAATATCCCTTTAGCCCCATAAACCCTATCGATGTTTTTTGCCTCTTTTGTTCTTGAGAAACACCACAAAACTCTCTCTACTTTTGTAATCAGATCTATGATTTAATTTTAAGTATCTGCCTTTGATTTCTTTCTCATTCTTCTTATTTTTTCTTGCTCTTTAAGATTTATGCATCTGTTCTATTTTCTGGGTTTATGCAATTGTTCATAGTTAGTGAGTAGATTCTATTAGGGTTCTTGAGGAAATAAGTTAGATTAGTGCAGATCTAGGGAATTCCAAGCTTGCTTAAGGTTATTCATGTTTAGATCTCTTCAGTTTAGGTGGTCTTCATGCGTATTCCAACTTAGCTACTTGGAATCTGATATTAGGCTTTCATACACCTAGTAAGTGTTTGATGAAATGTTTGAATGAGCTTAATTCTGAGATTTACATTTCTAGCCTAAGTGATTAGTTGTCTAGAGTTTTTATTGGCCTAAATAGATTGTTTTTTCATGCCAATCTGAGTGTGTAATCACCAAAGAGATTTGGGTTAGGTCACACTTGGATTGAGATGTCTTGATCATGAGAATGGCTTGATTGTCTCGTATTGAATCTATTGCCTAGAGATCAGCTTATTAGGTTGTTACGCAAGCTACTGGATTCCATGTTGAAGCATTAGTCATTGATCTCACTCCTCAAGAACCCCAATTTTTATCTTGTCTTTTTAGCTTGTTTGTTGCTCTGTTTAGTTGTTATTTCTCCGTTTTGCTTGTGCTCTGTTTTTAGTTTGATTCTCTGTTTCTTTATGCTCTGTTTTTCTTTCATGATATTGCTTTGGTTTCTACTACTCTGTTTTGCATCTTGCTTATTTGTGATTGTGACAGAATTATTGTTTTAGGATTGGCTTAGATTATTTTGTTGATTGCATTCCTAATTGTGTGCTACAAACCTGGTTGGATTGATATCTATTGTACTACAATATATTTGATCAACAGGAGTAAAAATTCTGTTATCAGCTGCATGTCGCTGAGCACAACGAGACAACACCTAGAATGACCATAAGAATGTCAGTGCCTTCACTGGTGGACACGTCGACTCTCATGGCCGACAATGATAGAGTGCGTGGAGTTTTCTCGCAGCTTCTATAATTGGGCCTATCGGGCCTTTGTATTTAAGACCATAAACCTTGTAATATTAGGACCCATTTGGATTATTTATAAAATTAGACGGCAAAAAAAATAAAGAAAGCAACTTTTCTTTAATCTTATATATTAAAAACAAAGTTGGCTTATGCCAATAAATAGATAGCCTAGTTGATTTGCCATTAATTTAGCTCGGCACTAGGTGGTGTAGTCCTGGGTATTCAGTTCTTCGATTCAGTTTGGTTTGGTTTTTTTGGTTCTTAGTTCTCTAATTTAAGAATCATTCGGGTATTTTTATTTTTGGTTCGCTTCAGGTATTAAACTGAGAACATACCGATTTATCTTTGATCAGTGATGGTTATCTAAGAATGGTATTAGGGAAGTTATAACAAGAAGCTGGAAAAAAAAGGAAGGTCTGCTGATATGCCAATTATGGATTAATTGAGATTTTGCAGAAAGGACCTAACAGTGTGGAAGAGAAGCTCTGAGTGTAACTCCCAATCAAAAATCCAGAAACTAAAATATAAACTTGTTGCATAAGAAGAAAGCAAGACTCATCCAAATCCCAAAGTGATCGACGAATCATATAATGCCTTATCTAAAGCATATAAATATGAGGAGATATATATGAAGCAAAAGTCGAGAGAAAAGTGGTTAAGGAATGGAAACAAGTTCGTGGAAGTGTGCAAAAACACAGAGTAACTAACATTATTCCCTCATTGCTTAACTCTGATGGTATTGAGAACTTTTTGGAAGCATCTAAAGGTGAGATAATAGTTGAATATTTCATGTCAATGTTTACATCAACTAATCATAAAAGTGCAGACAAATTACTGGATGGTATACAACCTACAGTCACTAAAGAAATAAACATAAATCTAATACGACCAGTGACAAATGAGGAAATCAAGCAAGCTATGTTTGAATTCAAGGCTAATAAGGCTCCTGGAGTTGATGGCATGACTAGTGTGTTCTTCCACACCTATTGGGACTTAATTGGTGAAAAAGTAACCTCTAAAGTTAAAATCTCCTTTGAAACTAGCACCCTACCTAAGGATTGGAACTACACTTAAATATACTTGATCATTAAGACACAAAATCTGAATAAGATTACAAACTTAAGATCGATAAGTCTTTGCATGATGGCGTATAAGATAGTCTTATAGGATGAGTAGCCGCCTCAAAATGCCTTCCAGGTTTGGTCTCTGAAACACAGGGAGCTTTTTTTGCAGGTCAACTCATCTTTGACAACGTTTTGCTGGCACATGTGATGATTCTTACCTTGAGAACCAATCCAAAATGCAATGAAGACTTTATGGCAGTAAAGATGGATATATCAAAGGCATATAATCGAGTAAAGTGTCTTTCTTGAAGGAATTATTTCAGAAAAAGGGATTTGGCCAAGTTTAAAATCACATGGCTTATGAAGTGTCTAAGCTTGGTTTCATACTCGAGACTTCTTAATGGTTTATCAAACAGGTTTATAAAATTGGAAAGGGAAATCTGACAAGGCGATTCATTATCCCCATCTATCTTCATATTGTGTTATGAAGCCTTGACACATATCATGAGAAAAGCTGAGATATAAGGTAAACTCTTTGGTTTACGCATAGCAAAAGAAACTCCATCGATATTACAACTCTTGTGGATGTCAGCTTGTTCTTATGTCAAGCTAATTTTAAAAAATGCTCCGAGCTATTGAGATGTCTAAGACTCGATGGGAATGCATCATGGTCAGCTATAAATCTCACATAGTCTGCGGTGACTTTTGGTAGTAAAACTGGTATTATTTCAAAGCAGATACTAGGCCTATATCTTGGCATAACACAAGAAGGTGGTGACGACAAGTACTTGGGACTCTGCAAGAGTTTCAAAGGCTCAAAAAGAGACATACTAACATACATCACAGACTGGCTAAAGAGCAAGCTCAATGGATGGTATGCAAGGACCATATCTTTAGGAGGTAAGGAAATCCTCCTTAAATCTATAGCAACGACGCTTTCGATATATACAATGTCATGTTTTAGACTCGCAAAGTTCCAATGCAAAAAGCTTACGAGTGTTATATCAAGCTTCTAGTGGAACAGTGAGGAAAACAAAAAGAATATATATGGGTATCATGGGAGAAAATGCGTAATGCAAAAGAAGATGAAGGTCTCGGTTTTTGCGAGATTGAGAATTTTAATCAAGCTATTTTGTCCAACCAGGCATGAATACTGCTTGATGAGCCTCTCTCACTACTTTCAAGAGTTCTGAAAGCATGTTATTAACCATAAATAAATCTGCTTGAGGAAAATATAGGATCAAGACATATACAAGCCTCGGAGAATAGGTAAAGGTATGAATCTGTCGATTTCGACCTTGGTGAGTCCAATTCCAATGGAGACTAATTTTGGCGGATGTGTGCGATGGAGAACCACAAATAAGGGTGGTGATTCCTTTGATAATCTCGTTCCGATCAAGGCTTGGAATCCTCACGAGCTTGATTTCATTTCTCGCCCACGAAACCTCAAAGAAAGAGTGGAGGCTGGTTTCTTTTCTAAGAAAAGTTCATTCTTTATTTCATCCAAGTTAAATGTCCAAATGCCGAAAAGGAACCTTATAAAGGATTCAGCAGTGAGGGGCCTTCTAGGGCAACATTATTACATAGTCCAAAAAATGAAATAAGTGACTCAACACTTAAACAAACGAGAAACAAAAGGCAAAATGAAATAAAAACACAAAAGAGTCCAAATAACGCAAGTATGTTTGCCAAAGGTTCGGTAACTAGTACACATTATTTGGACCAAACGGACTTAGACTCTAGACTCTAACTAAGGCTGGGTGGAGTTGACGGTACCTGCAAAGAAAAAAATAATAAAGCACAAACGTACCTAGGTCGGAATAGTGCTTCCCGCAGTACATTTAGTGGTCAAGGCTGAGGTTACCGCTGTATACTCCATGGTCAAGGCTGAGTTTCCTGCGATATAGTCAATGGTCGAGGCTGAGCTTCGTGCGGTACAGTCTGTGGTCGTGGTAAGGTTTCCCGCGGTACGTCTGACGCTAACCTCTTCCAGCTTCCGAATGTTAAGTCGTGATAGATCCATCTTAGCTATGGGCTTGATCAGGTTGAGTAGCATGCCGATGGAGTTGATGAACTTCTTGTGGAGAGCCTTTGGTTTTCCATTGGTGTCTAGTACACTGCGTATGACCGATATGTGTTGGAAGGCTTGCCCGATCAGCAGGTTGTGGTCGATACCCTCATCAAAGACCATCATATGCTTGTCAAAGCATATGCCTCGATCAGGATTTACTATCCAGAGTTCTTATGAAGTGAATTGGTAATTGCCTAGACACTAAGATATGGCTACATAAATGGATCATGGAAGATGAACCAAGAAGGCTGATAAACAAGGACGCTATGATTGAACTTAACCTTCAGGTTTCAGAATTAATCACATATGGAGGTTCACAAAATTCTATCATTTTCATCATATGTAACTAGAGAGGACTCATGGATATGGGCATACTCTAAGAGTGGAAAATACACTTTTAAAGTAGTAGGAGGTGGCTGGCAGTAAAACTGTTAAAAGTAGGAGGTGGCTGGCAGTAAAACTGTTAATTGGGACACCCATTGAATATGATCAGGTTAAGAGAGAAAACAACATGAAGAAACATACTTGGAGAGTCAAAATCAACACATTTGCAGTGGCATAATGTCTACGAAGAAGTGGAATGAATGTTAATCAACAATGCTTAATGTGTAAACAACACAATAAATCAATCATCCATGTGTTGTTTGAATGTGTTTTGCGCATGAGGTATGGAGGAAAACTAACATTCCCAGTATAGCAAATATATTGTGCATCAATATTGATCTATACCTTGGCAATCTCATTATGGAATTAGAGAGAAAATCTACACCTAACTAGCTCTACCAAGCTCTTATGTGGATTCTATAGGGAATTTGGAAACAATGTAATAGCATGGTTTAGGAGGTCTAGATCAGAATGCCGACATAACTTTGTCTAAAGCGATTGAGGAGTATAATGAATGGATCCAAGCAAATGAAGCTATTGACAATGGTGATCAAGCTCAACGTTGGAAAGTTTTAATCTCGTAGACTTGGTCCCGAGTGAGTGGTAATGTTTTGAAAGTTAATGTAGGTACTGCGTAGACAAAACACCCTAATATTAAGTAAAGCCTAGGCGATTTTAGACGGTTCATGTGGTTTTTAAATAAATAATATTTTAAATATATTATATATAAGATAAAAACATACAACCATAAAAATTACATGATTTATAAATATAAAATATAAAATTTTGTTTTCAAACTCTATAATAAATACTTTGATATTGTTTAGGCATATATTTGCATTTAATATATATTTTTTCAATTTTATATAAAAATTAAATTGAATTTTTTTATAAAAAAACAGAATGCCTAGATTGACTAATCACCACCTGAATCGCCTAATTACCGCCAAAACCGTCTAAATTACTCTCATCCGCCTAATTCATCCGATTTTCTCTAATCAGAATGGCCTAGGTCCGCATAGCGCCTATGCTGATATTTTGAACACTGATTTTTACTGTATTTTCTTCTTTTTTTTTGGTCTGGAAACGGGGCCAGGCCCCACTTTATTAATCAAAAATCAAAGAATCACAAAGTACTTCTAACAAACTAACTATGAGCCAAACCGGCTACATCTTCCTCCAAAAACAAACTAACAGACTCCGGAATTGCAATAAAATTATGAAAACCAAACGGTAAAGAAAAGGTGTGATTAGCTAGACCGTCTGCCAAACGGTTAGCTTTTCGAAACGTGTGAGTACCTTGGACTATCCAATCTTTTGATAAAAAGTCATAGCACAAATGTACTAGAAAGGAAAGTGGAAGAGAATCTATAACAACTTGACTCGCAAAAACCTTCTCTCCCAAGCTAGATATAGGCCATAATAACACCCCAAAATTCAGCTAATGGAGCAGTACATATCCCAATATTCAAAGTAAAACACCCAATCCATGAACCCGTATGATCTCGCAACACACCTCCCGCTGCTACTAACCCTGGATTACCTCTCAAAGCCCCATCTGTATTAAATTTAATCCAACCCTTATCTGATGGTTCCCAATGAATCAAACGTTCCACTCGTTGAGGTCTCGGTAATCTCTCCTTCACCACGACGCTAACCTTATAAATCTCAAATGATTTGTCACATAAGAATTTAACTCTATCTCGACATCTCCCTGTACTCCCAAATACATTCATGCATCTCCTTTTTAGCTCCACCACACAGCAACAGCAAAACACACAGACCACAGACATTTCGCATGAATTTTTCTGTGACCAAGGTTATGGTACAACCATTCCAAAATAGATATAGAGAAGAAAGTACCTCTTTTACTTGGTGGTATGATTTTTCGTCAAATCCCTTCCATCACTGGACAATCTCTCAACACATGAATAATTGATTCTTCCCCTCTTCGACACACCTGACACATACTTAAAGTACACATTTGTCGCTTTGTCTTTCCACATTAGTTAGAATCACTTGATTTACACCCAACCATAGAAAGATCTGAATACGTTATGGTACTTCAACTCACCATATACATTGAAACAAAGCATTCACATTCGACCTTAAGGTCTGGTCATAGGTTATAAAATCACAGGCAGTGCTAACCATAAGCTTCCCATCAGCCGCATTACTCTAGGAGATACGATCATGAATACATGTGGCCTCATCCACAACAAAAGCTCCGAAGAGCAGTCTCACACTCTCCGGCAAATAGGATTCAAAAATATCTATTCTCCACTCTCTTCCCGATTGCCAAAAGTCATTAACCTTAACCAGATTGCTCCCATCATGTAAATTGGTGAGAGCCACCTCACGAAGAGGTCTATCTAGGATCCAACTATCATCCCAAAAACAAGTTGACTTGCCATCGCCAATAACCCATTTAATTCCAGGTCCAACAAAATCATTAATTCCAACGAGGAGGCTTCGAAAAGTAGAGGAAGAACATCTCGAAACTTGGTGCCAGTTGATACCTTGATCTGATTGGATTCTATATTTCGAATGCAAAAGCGAAGACCAAAGACTCTTGTCATCATGCAAGAATCGCCATCCCAATTTCGCTAATAATGCTTTATTCATATCAGTAAATGCTCTAATGCCAACACCTTCTTCAGACTTTTTCTTACAAACATGTTTCCAGTTTAAAAGGTGGATACGCTTATGCTCACTAGTATCCCCCCACCCATTAAAAGAGCGAGAAATCTGATTTAGATCATGTAAAGTCAAAGACGGAAGTAGAATTGTGCTCATCGAATGAACAGGGATCGATGACAAAACTGATTTAGTTAGTGTCACCCGTCCAGCTAGACTTAGTGTGTGGCTCTTCTAACCTGCCAACTTTGAGGAAACATGTTCAAGAACTGAACGAAAGGTATCTTTGTTCATCCGTTTCTGAAGAACCGGAATACCAAGATACTTTCCCAAATCCTTACTAGAAGAGATTCTGCTTTCCATACTAATTTCAGCCTCCAAATCTCTACTATCATTCTTTGAGAAGTATATTTTTGATTTCTCCGAGTTAACTTTTGGACCCTAGGCTGCACAAAACTTTTCCAAGACCCCTCGAATAACACGAATTTGTTCCACAAATACTTCTACAAACAATATCAAGTCATTTTCAAAGCAAATATGCGAAAGCTTTGGCCCGTCTCTTGACAAACAAATAGGTTTCCACCTACCAACTTCTACTGCTCCATCAATCAAGTGACAAAGTCTCTCCATACAAAGAACAAACAAGTATTGTGATAACGGATCCCCTTGACGCAGACCTCGAGAGAGCGAAAAAGCCTTTGTTATCTCACCATTCCAAAGTAATCTCATACTAGGATTACAAACTATTTGCATAATCCATTGTCGCCATCTATTAGGGAGATTCAAAGTCTGTAAAGTATTATCCAAAAAATCCCATCGAACACAGTCATAAGCCTTCTCCAAATACAACATAAGTAGCATTTAACCTTTTCTCCCTGTCTTGCGACCCATGGAATGTACCATTTCTTGCACAACAACCACATTGTCGATACTGAGTCTACCCGGAATGAAACTAGATTGTGCATGTCCAATAATCTTTGGCATAATTATCTTTAACTGCATCCCCATTGTCTTGGTTATTATCTTGAATAAAATGTTACATAGACCAATTGGTGTAAATTATGTTATCACCTCCGGATTTTCAACCTTCAGAATCAATACCACCAAGGCATCATTCGACCCACTAGGCAACACTCCACTTGTGAAAAAATCCATCACGAATTTGGAGACTGATGGACCTACCACATCCCAACAATCTTAATTGAAGATCGGCTGATACCCATCTGGTTCATGCGCCTTGTATCTTACTGTGCACTGAACTGCTATTTCAATCTCCGAGGTTGAAAAAGGTCTTGCTAGCATCTCGAAATCGTCACAAAGCCCTCTAAGGGTAAAACCATTGAAATCCCAGCAACATCATCAAGAGAATAAAGCTTTTTATAGTAATCAATAGCCAGCCTTTCAAGAGCACCATTTTCCAAGATCTAACTCGCGTCATTTTGCTTCAACATCACAATACGATTCCTCCTCCTACGGATAACCGTTGAAGTATGGAAAAAGGAAGTATTACGGTCACCCAAAGATATCCACTTTTCTTGAGATTTTTGAAACCACAACATCTCTACTTGTTCCAAAGTCACCTCCACCTCTTGCAAAAGTTCTTCCTGTCGCAGTAAAACATCTGACACAGCCACATCAAGAGAGTCTTGGACATGTTGTATCTCATTCAAAAGCTTATCCTTTTTCCTCTGGATATCTCCAAAGACCTTCCAATTCAACTTCTTAAGGATCCGTTGAAGATTCAACAAAGCCCTCGGCGTCGATGAATTGTTACTTAAGATCACTTTGTCTAACACTTCCTGATGAATTGTTACCACTGCTTCACCTTCTTCGCCATTAGAGTACTCCACACGTAACCTAGAAGCCACAAAATCATCATTCAAGCGAGATCCCGAGAAGGAGAAAACCCCAACGTTCGAGTTTGCGACAGTAGCCAGCCATGACCTCGAGCCGTCCGGCGGATCCCCCGGCGGGTTCGATCTCTCCACGACCTCCATCATGGTATCATCACGATCGCACCTCTCATCGCCCAAAACCCTAGGCGCCGACATATATATTTTTATTTTTAAATATAATATATTATATGTTATAAGCATATATATATATATAACATCATCCTATGATTATATATCAAATGATCACATATTCAAAATATGTTAGTAAATGAGTTTTCTGCAAAAAAAAACCTTTGAAGTGATCATGAATTTCGATATTACCCTCCAAATTAAAAAATTGCAAGTCAATTCTACAAAGTGAAAAGAAATATGCAGTATAACACTTATTCAAATTTTTTTAAAAAAAATTTATGACTACACAATAATTTTTAAAATTTTGAAAGTAGATTTAGATACTGTATCATTAGAGCTTGGATTTGATATATTATTTATCATAATTTTAAAAAACTGATAATAATGATGGATGATAATATTGCATATTACTTTTCATTTTTGTAGGATTGATTTACATTTTTTTTTAAATTGCATATTACTCCAAATATTTTTTTGCACAAAACCCTAAATAGAATAATTTTAGTATTTCACATATAACAATGGTAAATGATTATATAACCCAAAAGGTTAATAACATATCTTTAACACTAAATCCATGGATAGTGTCCTAAATAGATGTTGTAGAATCTCGGGATAATGTCGATGATGACGGTGCTCTTTTAAGTAGCTGAATGATGCTGATCTTCTATGAAGGCAAATTTGGATGTTTTCAACCGTGATCTTGAAAAGCAAGAAGAAGTGATAGAAGGAGAAGAATTTGTAGAGCAAGAAGTTTTGGCTCTTAAGCCTCCAAAGGTTCCTATTAAGAAGATGTTGAAACCGGCCACTCCTTTTAAAAATGCTAGTTCCAAGAAATTGAAGGCCCAACTAATCCTCTCACCAAGGAACAAAAAAAAATCAAGCAAGGCGGACGATTCAGAAGAGAATTTCTCAAGAAAAAATCAAGTTTCTTTGTTGAAATTGACAATAAGCTTTTTTAAGGATATTTAGAAGATTTACAAACCAGATTTTCTGTTTTCGGACTCGGTGGCTAGAGGGTGGAAATGAGTCCCTTGTAGGCCTCGTCTATCCTTCACAAAGAAAATTAGTAGTTGTCATGGTGATATTTCAGGATGGAGAAAAATAATTATTCCTTCCGGAAGGCGAATATACTTATATTTCAAAAGAAATTGGAGAATTTCCAAAATGATAATACTAAGAATACAGTAGTCAAGAGGTTTGTATGTATTTAAAAAGGGCTTAAGAAGTTGAGGAAATCTATCGGAAGCAAAAAATTCGAAACAAGTGGCTCAGAAACGGAGATTGTAATACAAAACAATTTCATGCTTACACAAAACAATGAAGAGCAAGGAACATAATTGTGTAGGTATTATGAATGATGAAGACATTGGCTGACTAAGGATTTTGATACTGCTAAAGGGGCAGTGAGATATTTTTTGTCTTTATTCTCGACATTGGGTTCTGATGTCTTTGAGGAAGCCTTAAGTGGTATTAAACCTAATATAACAACAAATGGGATACAATGCTGATGGCTATGCCTTCAGAGGAAGAAATTAAGAAGGCTTTGTTTAATATAGATCCTGGAAAACCACCGGGACCAGATGGCATGGTGGCTCTATTTTTTCAAAAGTTTTGAGAGGTGGTTAAGGATGATGTTGTAAAGCTGGTAAATGATTATTTGGTCGAATGCAAATTTGAATCAGGTTTAAATAAGACAAGTATTTATCTAATTATGCAAATTTCCTGCTCTACAAAGATGTTGGAATTCAGATCTATCCGCAATTGCAATGTTAATGTTAGCTACAATATTATCTCGAAGGTTTTATGTCTGAGGTTGAGGAAGGTTTTACCAAATTTGATTTTTGAGACTCAATATGCCTATGTCTCTAGCAGATTAATCTCATATAGTATTCTAATTGCTTGTTTCATGCTTTGAGGAATAATAAGGTCGTTAAAGGAAAATATATGGCAGTAAAGACCGATATGAGCAAAGCGTATGATAGGATATAATGGAATTTTGTAAAAAATCTTCTTCAAAAACTTAATTTTTAATGACAATTGGATCAAATGTGTGATGCACTGATTCGTTCAGTGGAATATTTGGTTTTGATTAATGGGTCTCCACTAGGATTATTATTCCAAAGAGAGGTCTTAGACAAGGTGATCCATTTACCTTATCTATTCATTATGTGCATTAAAGTTTTAGTAGCAATACTAAAGAAAATAGAGAGGGATAAAAAAACTAAATGGGATAACCATAGCTAGGGGGAGTCCAAAAGTTTCTCATTTGCTATTCGTAGATAATAGTTTATTTTTCTATAGAGCAACCAAGGAAGAGGCTCATGTAGTCCTCCAAATTTTGGATAATTATGAGAGGTGTTTGAGATATAAAATAAATTTTGACAAGTTATCGATCCAATTCGATCATTCTTTCCCAAATAATGAAAAAAGAGAAATTCAACAAATACTGGGATTAATATTTTAGGACGTGTGAGATCATATTTGGGGCTCCCAGAAAGGAGCAAAATGAAGGTGTTTGCCTTTGTTTGGGAGATACTACAAAAAGGAATTAATAGTTGGACATCGAAGATTTTATCAAGAGATGGGAAGGAGGTCCTTATTAAAGTTTCCTTACAAATCTCCCCACTTATGTAATGACCTGCTTTTGATTGCCTAATCAGTGATTCTGAAGTTAAACTTTGCTATTGCTAATTTCTGGAGGAGTAATTATGAGACCTCAAAGGTATTCATTAGATGATATAGAAAATATTACGTAAACCAAAGAAGGAAGGTAGAGTCGGTTTTTGAGCTCTTGAGGAGTTTAATTTAGCCTTTTTAGCAAAGGAATCACAAAAGGTTATTAGATTACCCTGATTTTTTTTCAAAAGTTTTGAAAGGGAGATAGTTTATAGAATAATAGCCCTATGGACACAATAAATGTAAATTCACCATCCTATGGTTGACGAAGTATTATATTGTCACGCTTTTTAGTCAGTAAAGGGATCATTAAGAGAGTTGGTATCGGTCATTCGATTTCTGTTTGGAGGGATCAATGGATATCAAATGTCACTACAAGAAATTAGACTTATTGTGTCATTTATGTTATTTTTTTGCATCAGTTTTTAATTGATACAACTGTTATTTCCATCACTTATAAAAATAACTCTGAAAGTAGCTACTCAAATAGTTAGTGTCAATTTAAAAAATTGATGCAACTATTTTTATCGTTTACTAATAATTGATACTAACTTATATCACATGAAAAAATAATGCTAAAATTTGTATTAGTTATTATAAATGATTCTAATTATTGTGTCAATTACTAATAGTTATGTAAATATTTGCATCATTTACTGTAATTGATGTTAATTTTATGTCACTTGTATCAGTTATTATAAATGATGATAATATTTTACCTAGATTTGATGGTGGATTAAGTTATTGATTATGCCTCAAGGACGTGGAAGAAACCATTGTTACGTCGATTTCTTGAACATGAAGATGTCACATTAATTTTAGGGATTTATATTCCAAGGAGGCCAAGATAAGATTACTTGGGTGGTATTATTTGAAATCAAGTCGATATTCGGTTAAATCGAGATATCAAATTGAAGAGGAACATTCCTTTGCTAATATTGGTATTTTTGGACCAAATTTTGAAACTCTCATTACAAGAAATTAAACATATAGTGTCATTTATTTTATTTGTTTGCATCAGTTTTAATTGATGCAACCGCTATTTAAATCACTTAAAATGATTCTGAAAGTGGTGACTCAAATAACTAGTGTCAATATAAGCAATTGATGCAACTATTTTCATCATAATATACTGTGATGTCATTTGCAGTTGTAAAAGATTCAATTATAATGTCATTTGTTATAAATGATATTAAATCACATATAATGTGTCATTTGTTAATAAGTGATTCTATATAATATCATTTATTTAAATAATATAATATTAATGATGCTATACGCATGGTTTTTTGTAGTTTCTTCAGAATCATGCATGGAAACTGAAGTGTCCTTCAAAAATAAAACAATTTATTTGGCAGACAATCACGGGTTGTGTGGCTACAACGGTTAATCTAAAAACATGTATTGATTGTGATTCTGTTTGCAGCAGATGTGGTAGTGATGGGGAATCGGTAAACTATGGATTATTTGAATGTCCTCCAGCGATTTAAGCATGGACCATTTCCAATATACCTTCAGGTCCTCATATATTTCCAAGCTAATCTTTGCTTGTCTAATTTAGAGTTTTTAATTCTGGTGGCTACGAGAGGATGGCAATAATATAATTTTTCCATGCATTATTTGGTAATTGGCATATTTGAAAAGTGAGGAATGCAAAAAAAAAAATCCCAAATTTAGATTCACATCCAAAAGATTTAATTAAGCAGGTAGAGGATGACACGTTAGAATGGTTTCAAGCCAAGAAAGAGGTTGTCTCTAATTCTCTACTTGGGTTTGGTAACCCAAAACCATCATGGATCGAGGTTTTCCAGCCTATTTTGGTGATCCAGCCTTCACTGGTTATCATTGCTTTGCGGATGGAGTATGGAGAGCATCAAAACTTTACTTTAACATTGGATGTTTTATTTCCCTGACTCTTTTATAGGTGTATGTATTGGAGGTTGTGGTATTCCTAGGAGTCTTTCGGCGTTGGACTCTGAAGTTGAAGCGGTCCTTTGGACAATAACAAGCCTCATATCTCTCAATATGTTGGACGTCGAACTTGTGATAGAAGATTGGCCAGCGTTCTCTCATTCCCTAGAAGATTGGCCAGCGTTCTCTCATTCCCTAAAAGATTTTGTGCGTTTGAAGAACTTTTTGAGATTTTTTTTCACTTCATAGTCTTTAGATCCCTGAATCACATGACCGAGATCTTTGCTCATAGTGTTAAATGACTAGGTTAAGCTTCTAGCTTTGTATAACTTTAGAGGATTTCCTCTCTTTTAATGATATGACAAAAAAAATCCATGGCACCGTCAAATATTTATATATTCAAAAAATTAATCCTTAATTTTAATACTAGATTAGTAGCACTGTCAAATGAATATATGTCCAAAAAGTTAATACAATAATTTTTATCATTATATACATTGTATCGTTGATCATATATATAGAAAAAGTTAATAAAATAATTTAGTATTAGATACATAACGACTTGAAAAAGAAAAAGAAAAATAAACCTGTGAAAAATATCTTCTATTTTCTCTCTCCTAAAATTTATCTCGTATATCGTTTTATTCACTTGTGTGTGTCTTAGTTGTGTTGTGTAGCTTTCGTTAGAGGTGTGGAGGATATTTCGATCTGGTTTGAGCCAAGACCGATGTTATTTTCAGGACATAGATGCCAATGTTAAGATGCTCCACTGTAGGAGTCAAGGTCGATCTCTCCAGATCTGATAGTGAAGGGTCTTTGACTTGGGAGGTGGGGTTGTGCTCGATTTTCTTGTCATGGTGGTTACCACCGTCGATGGTCACATGGACAAGTTCTGTGTCCCATATTAAATTTTCATGGTTATACATATTGTGTGAGAGGATTTTTTTTGTCGTTTGTGGGCCCCAATAGCCCCATCTAATCTAAAGGATTCCAGTTCAGTGTTTGAGGAGGGGGGAGAGTTAGCACTCAACTTAAGTAGAAAGCGACGTCGGAGTTCTCATATTTAGGTGCAAAATATTACAAATGTGAGCGATTATAAGGAGCAGAATGCTCGGTGATTGTATATGTGTGAGGTGGTCACTGGTCAATATGTCTGACCAACTATAAGGGTGTCATACTAGATAATCCAACCTGACCAGATCCAAACTCACATGAGTTATAGATTTTATAGGATGGGTTTGACCCACTTTTTATTTCATAGGTGGAAATTTAAATATCCAAACCTGAATCTATTAAATTTATTGACTATGCATCGGATCTTGTCAATTCAAAGGGTAGTTGTTTACAGAAAAAAAAAAAGAGTTATGGTAGGTACTATATATATTTATAATTTTATACATTTTAATTATGAATACATGGTAATCCAGAACTTTAATGGGTAAACCCATTACATTATAAACTCATAAGTAGTTACTCATGACTATTTATTTATTTGGGTAAAAAATTCAACAAAAGTTCACAGACAAAAAGGGTCAAACTCAAACTCATGGGTAACTCCATATTATGCGACGTGCCATAATGGGAAAAAGGCCCTACATTTGATGATAAATAGGTCGTGTAAAATTATAATATGTAAAAAAAACCCAAAATTTAACTATTTTGTACCAAAAATTATATGAGTCTTGTGCAAAAACATTTTATGTACATGTGAATAAATGGATCTAATTATCAGAATTGCTCTCCTTCTTTTCTTGCCTCCTTGATCTCTTTTATAGAAGTCACTTGGTTACTTATTCGGAATCATGCATCTGGCATGGTCTTCGACATGTCCAGAATCGGTCCTTTGCAGCAGCTGACAACGAATATTAGCCATAGGTATTCGGATATCCGTAATATCCATTCGAATCCGGATCTTTTAAATATGAAATTTTTATACTCATCTAGGAACCATATATATATATATATATATATCAGTTCGGTTTTGGTTCGATTCCGGGTCGATTCGAGTCTATATCTTTTATACATATTTAGGAATCAAATACAATTTGGTTCGGTTCTGATACTGATTCTCATTCAGTTCAGGTATAAATATTAGACAAATTGTTTAAGTTTCACTATATATATTCAAGTATTTTATACTTGAAATATTATTTACCCAAAAAATATCAGAAAAATTACCTAATACCCAAAAGTTTTTCAAAAATTACTCTAAAATTTCATATATATTTATATGTATTAGAGTCAATTGGATACTCATTCGGGTATCAGTTCCAGGTATTAACCAATACCCATGGGTATAGACGACGAGAACCCATCGAATATTTTCTTCGGTTCTAGATAGTACTTATAGCTATTATTTTGGGTTGGTTTCGGTTCCAAATATTTTGCCCAGAACTAACAAACATGGCTGTCTTGCAGGTCGATTGTAAGTGTTAGGTCGGCTGCAGGTCTGAGCCGCGGTGCACATTAAATGCCCTGTACTTTGCTTTGTGCTTTGAACACAGCTTCAATTTCTAATCCTGCGTACGGGTTAAATAAATATCTAGAATGGTCAATATGTAACAAATGGAATTTTGATGAGTTTCTTTCTAAATTTGTCCGTGGTAACACCAGAGGGATTGAGTTTGTTTTCTTTTTCCTTAACAGTTTTTCGATGATGTTGGTAGTAACATCTACATGATGATTTTGGTTGAGAATAAGGGGTCACTGCTTCCAAGATGCATCAGTGTTTAAATCGGTAATCAATTTCTGACAATAGTTTGTGTTAGTGAGAAAGAAGATATGATTCAGGGTGTAGCTGGAAAAGAGGTTTTCATAGACTAGGCTAGAGTCATTTTGTTCTGTAGTTAGAGAAGAGATTCTCCGACCAAGAAAAAGAAAGAAGACATTGATTTTTGTTTACGGCTCAGCGATTATGGCATATATTATATGTCTCGTGTATAACTAGCAACTAAACCAATATGACGAAGATCAACAAAAAAAACTGAAATTTCTAGAAATGGAAGAGTTGCGTGAAACAGGAAACAAAGTGGGATTGTTCCTAAAAAGCATTCTACACATTGGCAAGAGAGCCATTCTGTTTTTGTAAAACTCTAAAATCCTCACCATTTTTCTTTACTCTGCCTTTTGTCACTCACTCATCAGCCTAAGGGGGGGGGGGGTGTTTGGTTCTATGTATCTTTAAAACGGCAAGAAACTACATAATGTACAGATTTTTCGGAGAACAATACAAAGCTCTCTTTCATAATTTCCCGCAAATTTTTGGTTTAGATCTTACCTAATTCTCAAAACGTTATGGCAGAGCCATCCACCCTAGTTAAGCTGTACAACACTTGTGGCCTTACACCATCTGAGGCTGGGATAGGGACTGCAAACCCATTCTCCTCTCTACATTTATGAAAAATGCTTTAAGAGACAGTGAAATGCCATAGAAATACTTATCGAAGTCTCTTTGGGAGTTTTGTACAATTGAAAGCCAAAACTTTGGACCCACAAAAGAGAAGGAACATATACATACCTCCAGCAGCGACGAGTTTTTCCACTCGGGCAACGATATGCTTTCCATAAGTGTATTTCTTTAAAGCATTAAGATGCACTTTAATACGAGTAAGTATCAGCTCACGGTGTTGGTCATCGCATGTCTCCAGAACTTTTTGCACTACGTAGTTTGCAAACTGATCCTTCATCATCGCCTATATACCAAATAAGAAGCTTATGGTCTTAAAAGTTGCTTTATTTTCCCAGAAAAATCGACTAAACGTATGTGTTTCACAAACCTGAAGAGGCTCGTTTTCATCAGTTGTTCCCAGCATCTCATTAACTAGCAATTCTCTTTCCTCAGGACCTCCAAAAATCAGACATTTCTCAACAACATTTGATGCAAACTTCTGCTGGCTCATCTGAACAATGTTCCCTGCTAATTCTTTGATTATTACAGTTCGCTCATCAGGCTTTCCGTGCTCCAGCACATGCTGTCCACAATACATACATAATTCTTGAGCAAACAGTAAAAACTCACCAGTTGCATAGGGAATTATATATCCTACAAACCTGAATAACATAGTTTCCATATTGATCTTGGGCCAGCATACTAACAGTGGACAGGATCTCTTCCATAACCTTACTCTGGGTATCCGGGTTGTGGCAGTGCTCCAATACCCTCTGCAACATCAAGAGTTTTACATTGGAAGCAAAAGATCAAGAAATGTGTTGTCTTTCTTTATTACTAAGAGCAGGAACCTGAATAACACGGCAGCCGTATGGGTGAGTGGAGAGGATTACAACTTGACCAAAGAAAGTTGATATAATGAATTCGATGTTTTCTTCAGGCACACATTCGATGCACTTTTGAACCACATGGTTCCCATTCTGGTCACGTACACATCGCATCACATGACCATCAAGTTCTTTCACCATCTTAATTTTCTGGTCTACATCAACCACCTCGATTGCCTATAAAGATAAAAAGAGAAATATAACAAAACGCTTAACTCTTGTTGAAAATGGATGACAGTTTATAAGGAACAGTTAAACAGGTGAGAACTAGACAGTAGACACTACCTTCTGTATGACACGACAACCATACATCTGTAAGCTAAGAGGCAAAACATTATCAAATAGCTTCTCTGCCAATTCTCTCCTCTGTGACGGTAGTCCATGCTCAAAGAACTGTGGGAAAGCATCAGTCAGGAATCTCTTGCTGTTACAATGTCTTAATTCGAAAACACAAAAATAAATAATTAACAAACAGAAATATTACTTACCTTCTGAATTACATAGTTTCCAAAGACGTCAGTCATCAGGGCAAGTGCTTGTGGCATGATCTCCTCATAAACCATGTTTTTCTCATCAGTTGTTGCTGTCTCAAGTTTCTGCTGAATAAACCGGCTCCCATATTGATCCGCACTGTCATTAAAAATACCAGTTAGCTTCAGATCAATGATTCACAGATAAAAAGGTAAAGACTTTCAAAGAAATACCTGAACTCTACAACATGGCCAGCTATTTCAGAAAGTTCAAATCCTCTTGTTTTGTTACTCTTGAACTCTTCAAGCAATGAAGATCCAAAGCCTTCATCCAAATTAGCATCCATGTGCCAAGAACCCATTACACCTCCCGAATAGTTTCTGGTGGCAGACGGATATCGCATATTGACTTCACCTCGTCTCANGGAAGGATACAGCATATTGACTTCACCTCGCCTCATAGGGCTACAAGGTGCCACAAGAGAATTTGGCATAACATGATGACCTAATGGGCTACCAGGATATGACATATTAGACCCATATGTTGGACTTTCATAATAGTTATGGCTGTTAGTGCTCCCAGATTTGTAAGGCACACCATACTGTGATTTTTGAGCTCCACCATAAGCCCTCTGAAATTCAAGCATATTCATGTACGAACTACCCATAAAGTTCCTGTCCATTGCTTGATCATTAAGAAAATCAAGCGAATCAGCATTTTCAGATAACCTTCCATACGAATGGTACATTGAGTCTGCCATATGTGAATGAAGACCAGCACCTCCTCCCATCATTCGATTATTGATCCTGCCAAAACTAAGTGATTCAGCGAGGTTTTGACCAGAAGATACAAAAGCTCCCCCATGAATTCCGGAGTCCATTCCAGAATATCCGAATGTAGATGCCGCAGAAATATTATCATACATTGGAGAAAAATTACTGTTCCCAAGTTGGCTAGCCATCATAGAAGCTACAGCTGGATTTAGTGCGTAATTGTTTAGACAATAGTTTGGGTTATCAAGATACTGGTAAGGAGGATTAACTGGTCCACCTCCACCATTATACGCAGATCCTTGTGACCCTCTCAATTGTGAATTCATTAAAGAACCAGTTGCCTGATTGGCTTTATCAGATTTGTTTGGCAACCCATGTTGATTGACATCATTATGCCCACCTTGCAGTCCAAACATATAGTTTCTGACCTTTTCCACATCCTGCTCAGCCTGACCACGTTCATCTAACCCGCCAGTGCCTGACAGGTTCATGCCAGATAAAGCAGCAGCAAGATCAGAAGATTCGCTAAGACCAGATGTAACTCCATTAAACGGGCTTTTATTATTTATGTTCCTCTTATCATTTGAACTAACTCTCCCACTCCCGATCGGAGTAAGAGAGGGACTGGGCACCCTAGCCATGGCCTGGGCATCTGGAGTTCCATTTCTAGACAAAGAAGAACCCAGAACAGCTGCATAGCTGTATGGAGATGACGCACCAATGCCTTGGGATGCAGATGGAGGCTGATTTGAATCTCCATTTTCGTCAAAGGCATTACGACTAGCAGGACGTGAGACCTGCTTTGTAACGGGATTTACATGCCCCATATCGGCCTACACAAAAGCAATTCAACATGTTTATATAAGCAAGACTATTCAGGAGAACTATAAACAACACATACAGAGACATGCTTACATAAACCTAAAGAAAACACTTCAAAAGGTCAGCAAGATTCAGATAGAAGATTACACAGTATCTATGAAGCGTAATGATAAAATGAAGTTTCACAAACCTGAAAGATATCAGCAAAACTCTTCTGTTTACCAGCAAGACCCAAACTTGGCAAACCAATTAGCCCATTAGCATCCCAATCAGACGAAGAAGCACTAGTTTTTCCAGGCTCAAACTCTTGCTGCTTCATCTGATCAAAACCAGGCGGCATAGAGAACAAAGATCGACTCTCATTCACTTTCCTCCTATCCCCAACACCACCTACCACATTGCTACTCCCTTGGAGTCTCTGAGCAACCCTCAAATCCTCCCTAGACATCAAAGGTGGAGGCAACCTCGGATTCAACTTCATATTAGCATAGTAGTAAGACAAGTACGTTGGATCTTTCCTAAACTCTTCATTGTCACAAGCAAACCCATTCCCTTTATTGGCTCCACCAGACTCTATAAAAGGACCCCCAACTCCGCCGCTAAAAAGCCTTCCGGAAGCACTAACGGAACCGTCAACAGTCGGCGGAGCAGAGCCGCTTCTATATATGTTAAGTTCTCTCTCAAGCTCATCAGCTTCTTCTTGCCGTCGTTGCTGTTCGCCGAGTAAAACTCCAATCTCTTTCTCATAAGCATCCACAGAAGATGATTCCTCGTTACCTCTATGCATCTGTCTTCTTCCCAGTTCCGGTATCATCATGAACTAACAACAAAAACACCAAAATCTATTTATGAGAAGTCCTAAAGATCACACCTTCCCGACCCAAAATTCTCTGTTTAACTAACCCAAAGATCAAAACCTTAAGCAAAACTCAAATCCATTCGATGGTTAATTTTCATCAATCTGTTACCTCCATGTATTACTGTCGTTTTCAATTAAATCATAAAATAAAGGAAAAAACCTAACAACGATCAGACGAGTAAAAAGAAAAAGTAGAAGATTGAAGGAGAAATTGGGTTTTATAAAGAGTTTGCAGAAAAATCCGACGGCGATTAAAGAACCCTTAGGGTTTTTGTGAAACTAAAAGAAAATAAATTTTACTGTTAATCATCATTAATCAAATAGAAAGTATAAAAGTTTTTAAAAATAATCAAAAGAGAAAGAAAAGACAGAACTTATTGTCTTCGTGTTCCAGAGCTCTGAGGAATCGCAGAGTCACACGTTTATGCTGTTTCGAGATCTCTTATGTTCTGTGTTTCAGTTTGGGTTTAAGGACACAGTTTCTTTACCAAAGTACAACACTTCAAGCTGAGAAGATCTTTATGATTTTATATCTATAAAGATTCTACCTTTAGTTCTATACTTCTATCACAATTTTAAAATTCGGAAATTTACTATTTAGTAGCTAACAAAGATACACACAAATGTTAATTTTTCTCAAAAATATATAAATTCCTAAAAAGTTTATGGCCTAGCTAGCAATAGCATGCTTTGAGTAGCTTGGTTAACAGTCCCAGCATCCTAATAAGTGGTTTCTAAAAGCCTCTCCAACTGACTTCCATTTCCTACTTTTAGAAATATCAATGCAAGACTTTAAACCCTTAGGTTATATAATGAGTTAGGGTTATATATTTAATATCCAAATAAAAAATAAATTTTACAGGTTAGCTAATCATGGATAACAGGTTAATGGATGTTTGATTATTTGATCAGAAGCTCAACCTGCGGACATATAAAAATTTTTAAAAATAATTAAAATTTATAAATAATCAAATTAAATTAAAAATTATAATATCGGGTAATATATAGTATATAAAACATAATCGTCTCTTAATTTTGTAAAGTCAAAGCTTAAATAATAAATTAACAAATAATTTTACCTATTTTATTTATCAAATTTATGTTTTATATATTAAAAATGTTTCAAAACAATAGATGATGCATCTTATGGTTTTATAATCTTGTTTCTAATATATTTTTATTTAGAATTTATTTTTTATATTAAAATATAAACACAATTAAAAAAATTGTGGACAGATCGCATAACACGCGGTTATAAAAGAGAGCGGGTTAGGGTTATCATATTTATGACCGCGGGTTATGCGAGTTAGCCCATTTAACCGGCAAAAAAAGTTGGACTCGCAACGGAGCGGGTTAAATGGGGTGGGTTAACCCGCATTGACACCCCTACCTACTCCAAAACCCATTTATGGAGTAAAATGAACTTCACCCTAACTCCATTTCCCACTCAAAAATAGTGTTACTCATCCCTCCATTTTGGAGTGAGACTTTTTTTTTTCACAAATCAATCCTTCAAATTTCAAAAATTATTGTTTTGTACTTAAAAAAACTATTTACATCAATTATAGTTAATAAAATCATATGTTTTTAACTTAGAGTAGCATATATTAAAACTATTAATCTAGTTAATTATAGTCAATTTTATTTTTAAAAAGTAGTTATATCTTCGATTAAAATTTTAAAATGAAACAACAATATACATATCAAATAAAACAAAGCGCTAAATTAACAATACATTTCTTAAAAGTCAACAACATAAAAACCACATAATTAGTACTAAAATTGAAAAAAAACTTACATAACATGATAATCGAAGATAAACGTGATCTCGATACACCAATTCAAGTTGGAAAAGAAAATCCACCTCCGGAACTTGAAATCGTGGATGATGCAAATATTCAATTTCAAGAATTTCTTGCTTGATATAGAAATATTAAAGATACATAAGCCCATTTCTCACTTCGTAAATGCTTTAATTGCTCATTTGTGGGTAATATATGAAAAAATGTTTTTGTATTTTATTTCTTGATTTATGTAATGTAATGCAATTTTATTTTAATAATATTTGTTTAATTTAAAATATGAGTTTTGATTTTTAAAAACTATTACTAAACCAAGTTAGTGGGTGAAATTTATAACTATTAAAACTAGAAGGATTTGTTGAAAATATTCAACAAATAGAAAAGAGAATATATTTGGAATATTATTTTTGGAGTAGAAAATAGAGTAATGGGTTGGAGAATAAATGAAGGAAAAAATAGAGTAACTCTATTTTGGAGTAAAATATGGAGGAATGGGTTGGAGATGGTCTTATACTTTCTAAAATTTAGAATATATATGATTATTTGGGCTTAAGCACAATTTGAATATTTTTATTTTTTTTACCAAATAGTAAGTGATAAGTTTTTGATTAACATGAAATCAATTATATAATATTTTTAGGGTAAATTTAGAGAAAATATATAAGTTTTTACTTAATTAGGTTTTAGGTAAGAGAAAAAAATATAGGATACTGTAGATAATTTTAGGACAAAAATATCCTTAAATATTAACAAAAACATGTATATAAAATGTTACACTTATATAAATGTTGTTAGAGTCGTAAGTATATTGTTACTCGTATATAAATATTGTTAATGTGGTACATCTTGGAGATGGATCCGAGATCCTATTTCGGTCCACGGGAAACAATGGACAAATATTTCTAAGTCTTGAACTCGGCAAGATTGTTGGGTATCAACTATGATATCCTCAATCAACTCGAAATAGTTCTTATCCTTTTGTCGACGAATGCTCCTATTACACTCGTAGTCTCTGAAGGATGAGAACCAACTATGTAGCATCTACATCGAGAATTCAAGTCTTTCTTGTATACGTCATTAGTCCGATCCTTTGTAGGAACTACCCGTAATAACAAACTTGCAAAATGNGCGCGTGAAGCATGAAGGAAGTCGTACCACACGTCATTAAACAAAGAAATGGAAATTTTCCTATTCTGTTATGGAAAATTTCCAAAGATCTTCTAGATAAGATCGTATCTAAAAAAATTGTAATATTTCCATTTTACAAACTACTTTGTAACCGCATCTATGATCTATAAATAGAGGAGCAGATCCTTCGAACAAAGGATCAACTTTTTGGTAATCACGCATTAAGCAATTCAATTATACTCGGCAATCTTTGCTCTTTGGCAATCGACTTCTTCTCTATAATTTCTCAAGAGTCCTTGCCATTTTCTTCCCTCTATTAATCAGAATTTAGGATTTATGACCTTTGTGCTAGATCCGGTTCGATTAGTTGGCACTGTCTGTAGGGAAGACATCGAAGGGCTTCTTTACACAAGAGAAAGGAGTGTACGCCAAGCAAGCAAGGATGGTTGAAAACAAAATCACCATCAATTCACTAGAAAGGAGGGATCGTAGCCTCCAAGAACAAACTGATCCAACCCTTGGATCACCTTTGAACTCTGTTCAAACTCGGGAGAAAAATTGAGAAGAATCTCGAAAAGCTACCATTTTCCCTGGACCACCTGTGGGACCACGGTCACTTGAAAGCTTGGTGCGCAACTTGATAGCGCAGTACGAAGCATCTAATAGAAGAGATGTTGAGAGATTTGATAGAATCGAGTCTCTGATAAACAGGAATAGTCTCCCATCTGCACAAACCAACATGCCACATGGAGAAGTATTGGCTAGTGTGCAAAGGAACCCATTCGGAAGCATGCCAAGTCTACAGCCAAACAACGTCTCCAGACTAGGGCAATCCCTTCATATGATGGAACTACCGACCCAATAAAGTTCATGAGCACCTTCAACGTCATGATGAACGGGACAAGTTACAATCCCGACAAGGAAGATGCAGCTTATTATTATCAACTCTTCGCCGAGAACTTAATTGGCAATGCTTTGGTATGGTTCACCAAGTCACCCACGGGATCGATCGAAGGTTTCAATCAACTCGCTGAGTTGTTCATGAAGCAATACACTCTGTTTGTCAATCAAGACTCCTCTACAGTAGAGTTACGATCTTTGAAACAAGGATTTAATGAATCTATGAAGTCGTATCTCGGACGTTTTAGGAAAATCCTAACTAAGGCTAAAGTCAGTGATGACATGGCCATTGAAGCTCTAAGAACTAGAATGGTTACAGACGAGGCCTTAAGAATAAATCTTTTTGTAAATCGGCCAACTAAGATCTCGGATGCCCTTTGCAGAGCGGCAAGGCATGCGGATTACGTCGAGGAAAAGCAGATCCTCACCAAAACTCAGAAAACTCGGCGAGACTCGGGAGCAAAAGAGTCTAAAGAGGAATATCATGAGCTGAGACAACATAACTGTAGAGGGAAAGCGATCTTGGCTACTGCTTTTCAAGTCGGAGAAACTAATGGCCTAGTTCGTAAGAAGCCATTCAACAACACTTACAATCGAAGCGATTATTGTGCAAACAGCTACAAGAACTACTTGTCGAAAAGTTCAGCAAAGGCGAGCTGAATGTCTCAGAAGAAGAGACTCAAAAGTTCAAAGCGCGGAAGGGGAAAGAAGCCGAGTTGCGAGAAGCAGCTTACAAAGCGGCAAGACAGAGCGGCAACGCTAAAGAAAAGTCTAAACGGCAAAAACAGGAAGTGGAGACCACCAAGTCGGGGTCTCCGAGAGTTGAAGTCAACGTAATCATGGGAGGATTAAAATTCTATGATAACACTATGAGGTCAATTAAGAAGTTGTGGCATCATTCAACTTCGAACCAATCGTCCAAAACTTAGGAACAGTGGATTCGGAGATAACGTTCACAGCTAAGGATGTCGAAGGAGTAAGTTTTCCACATAACAACCTGCTAGTTGTAAAACTACAAGTTGCCGACTGCGATGTACCTCGGATACTCATTGACACTGGAAGTTCAGTGGATCTAATCTTCAAAAAGAAACTGGACAAAATGGCATTACTAGATGTACGACTTAAACTTGTGCACGAGACACTAACTGCGTTCGATGGAAGTACGATCAGTGCCATAGGAAGTCCTAGGCCTGGGCATTTGGATACCCGTACCTAATCGGGTCGGGTCTTTTGGATTTTGGGTATTTCGGGTTTACCTATATAAGAACCGTTCGGGTATTTTTGCGGGTTCGGGCATTTAATTTTGGGTTCGAGTCGGGTTTGGTTCTTATAAAATTCTCTATTTCGAGTTGGGTTCGGATCGGGTTCAGGTATCCACAATTTTTAATTAATTTTTTATAGAAATGTATTTAAAAAAAAGCTTAAAACGAGTTTTAAGAAACCATAATTTAGTATTACTTGGTTATTTCGATTCTTAAATGAATAATATATATAGATTTATAGTTAAAATTTAGAATATTTGTGTAATTAAATGTATATATAAATAATTATTTCTAAATATATTATATATTTCAGGTATTTATAGTACCCGTTCGGGTTTTGGGTTTTATGCGATCGAGTTTGGGTACCCGTATTCTTATGATCCAAAACCCGTTTGTATATTTTGCAAGTTTCGGTTCGGTTTGGGTTTGGGTCGGATTTCAGGTTTTGGGTATTATGCCCAGCCCTAATAGGAACACTCAAGTTAGCAATCCGAGTTGCTGGAATTACGAGATGGATCAAACTCTTGGTGGTAGACAAACCGCCAATTTACAACATGATCCTGGGAACGCCATGGATTCACACGATGAAAGCAATTCCGTCAAGCTATCATCAGTGCGTAAAAATCCCAACAAACGAAGGAGTTTACACACTTCGGGGAGATCAAAAGATGTATTGGACTTGCTTTATCGCCAAATTAAAACTACGAAACAAGTCGTGCATGATCACAGTGTCGGTCAGCGGCAAAGCATTCTTGGAATCACCTGCTCCCAAAAAACCAGATCAATCGACTGTCAAACTCGTCAACATCAACTTGATGGACTCATCCAAGTGCGTGAGCATTGGAGTCAACTTGAGCAAATCAATCCGAAAAAATGTGATTCGACGTCTGGAACAAAACGTGACGACATTTTCATGAACAGTTAAGGACATACCCAGAATCAACCCGAAGATTGCGAGTCATAGATTGAATGTTGGCCCGACATACAAACCAATCAAACAAAAAAAGATAAAGTTAGGACCGGAAAGGACGAAAGTCGTAGTAAACGAGGTCAAAAAGATAACTGATGCTGCGTCCATTATCAAAGTACAATACCCAGAATGGTTAAACAACCCGGTCGTACTACCGAAGAAAAACAGAAAGTGGCTAGTTTGTGTGGACTTTACTGACTTGAACCAAACTTCCCAAAGGATAGTTTCCCATTGCCAAACATCGATCGAATTATCGAAGCAACAGTAGGAAACGAACTTCTTTCATTTATGGACGCTTTCTCGGGGTACAATCAAATTAGGATGCATCCCGACGACATGGAGAAAATATCGTTTATAACAGAGCAAGGAATGTACTGCTACAAAGTTATGCCATTCGGATTAAAGAATACGGGAGCAACTTACCAACATTTGGTAACCAAGATGTTTGCCGACCAACTCAGACAAATAATGGAAGTCTACATAGATGATATGCCAGTCAAGTCGCTAAAGGCCGATGACCATGTTGATCACTTAGCCCGCTGCTTTGAAACTTTGAACGTGTATCAGATGAAACTCAACCCGGAAAAGTGCACCTTTGGAGTAGCCTCAGGAGAATTTTTCGGCTATATAGTCACTCAAAGAGAAATCGAATCAAATCCCAAATTGATTAAGGAAATCCAAGAGTTTCCTTCTCCAAAGAACAAACACGAAGTTCAAAGGCTAACTGGCCGAATTGCCACACTAAACCGATTAATCTCACGCTCAACGGGCAAGTGCCTTCCGTTCTATCAGCTATTGCATGGGAACAAAAAGTTCAAGTGGGATGAGGAGTGTGAAAATGTTTTTTCCGAGTTAAAAGAGTACCTTTCAACTCCACCAATCTTGGCAAAACCCAAAGACAGAGAACCATTATACTTGTATATTGCGGTCTCGGCATCGGCAGTAAGTAATGTACTCGTCCGGGTTTACAGAGGAACTCACATCCGATATTCTACACCAGCAAGTCTTCAGACGGAGTAGAGTTTCGATATCTGACTACAGAAAAACTTGCATTAGCGGTTGTAACCTCAGCAAGGAAGTTAAGACCTTACTTCGAATCTCACACCCTCATCATGTTAACGAATCATCCACTACGAACAATATTGCAGAGTCCGAACTAATTCGGAAGATTGACTAAATGGGCTATTGAGCTAAGTGAATACGACATCAAGTTCAAAGGAAGAACCAGCGCAAAGTTTCAAGTACTAGCCGACTTCCTAATAGAATTATCTCCCGACTTGGGACCTTTAGAGTCGAATAATGTTCTTTAAACTTGGAAAATTTACGTTGATGGATCATCCTCGCAACACGGCTCAGGAGTTAATATCTGACTAGAGAGTCCAACTGGAGAGGTCCTAGAGCAATCTTTTCGACTTGCCTTCCTAGTGTCGAATTAGAAGGCCGAATATGAAGTATTGATCACAAGGATCAGACTAGCGAAAGAAATTTGGGCAACTGAAGTCGAGTGTTATTACGACTTTCAACCAGTAGTCAAC